>JAPZVO010001251.1:0-19910 GCA_029962745.1 Echinometra lucunter | reverse complement strand
AAACTATCAGTCATTTCTCATCTTTTTTTTTCCCCAGGTGCATAACTTGTGGCCCAGATTGTTCCCAGATGAAACTTGTACAAAATACTTGCACCGGTACAATGATGTAGTCAAGCAACTGGAAATCCTGCCATCATCACTCTTAGTTTGTGGGATCTGATCATCTGAAGACTGAAGAACATCATTCTGGATGATAATAAAAGGTAATAATTGAGTTATTGTTGCTCTGCAGTCTCTGGATTGCTGTGTATGTCTAAAAGTAAGACTTCCTTATGTCCCCGCCACCAAAATTTTGGAGGCGATTTCATGTGAAACCAGTTAAATGAAAGAGTAATTTCAGTTTGTTTGGATCATGCAAGTGCGAAATTAAAGCTTTTAGTCAAAAACATCCATTGTTTTCTAATTGTCATCATGCTTGTTTGTGGACTTATGCCATGGAGTTTTTTGATCCCTGAGGTATATATGGACTGATCTGAAGGGGAAACATTATGCCGCATTTTTCTACTTCTCCCATGGACTTGTAGCAACTTTCTTCTACTTTTATGTGGTGTGTCTTTTTAAATATTTATATAAGTTGTGAAATTGTCAACACAACATAATAATCAGCATAGTTTGAACAAAATCTTCAGGAAACAGTGTCAGAACAGTTGTTAAAATCATTAGGTTGTACCAACAGTTTATTTGAACACAGGTCCACCTTATGGTTTTACATAAAATTTTTCTAACAACCGTTGGTAGGTCCATATCTAAAGATTTTAACACCGTGCGAACAGCACACACTGTACCTCTACTTGGTTGAGGTTTCATCACTTCCTTCATATTTCAGCACATGTTGTTTACAAATCCCATCTGTAATCATCCAGGAGTGACATAACTTTACTGGGAATAGTTATAAACAGCCTTTGAATGTTGTCTCTCTTTTCTTTTTTTTTTTTTTCTTCAATATTTTGAAGTTCAACCCCTCCCCATTTTTTTACTTTTAATGGTACATTATGTGTCACTAAAACACAATCCCTTAAAGTAAAAATGAATGGATAATATCTATATCAAATAATTCATGAATGCACAATTAAGGTGGATGAATTTAGAGATGATTGCATAAAAATTCGGGGAAGGGGGAACATGACACTACCCACCTTTTGTAGTCTACTGGTTTTTCTTTTGAAAAAAATTATTTAATTTTTTGGAAATTCGGATGGTGTATAGTGTACGATAATGCATTTTCATTCATGCATATCACATGGTGTTGGTGATTGAAATAATTTTCTGTAATCTGTGCAATTTTTTGTTGATTCGCTTTCAATTTCAAGCTTTTAAGAAATCACATTAAATGTAATGAGTTTTTTGTATTATTGTTTCTTTCATTCTATTACCATCCTTTCATTCTCAGTACAGAGTCAATCTTTTGGAATGAGGAGTTTGTCAAGAGAGTAAGTATGATGCATCATAATTTTGTACACTTAAATTCATCCAACATTCTAGGGGTTGTTTTCACAGAGACTTTAATAGGATTCATAAAAAATTGATAAAGTCGTGCCTAAGTTGACTACTTCTCATGTACTATGTTCAGTTTATGACTTTGATTGATCATAACTCCTTGTGAATTACATAATGACCATGGCATATCTAATGAATATTTCCATGGAATGAAGGCGAAGATTCTAGATTTGTTCTCCATGAAAGCTTTGATAACACTGAGGTAGCACATTTCTGGTCATTACTTAACAAAAGCACACCACTGCACTCCACCAGCATAACTTCAAATCATTATGTTATCAATTTTCATCATAAAAGTTTGGTCATTATTCTTGTTTATTAGGAGAGTGTCTTCAAGATCTTTTTCGTATGTTTACAGAGCAATACAGTGTTCTGCATATGTTAGAATGTTTTGAAATAATTCATCATGTTCTTTATAATAGACAACATAATTATGCTACTACACTTAAACTTGGAATGGATGATGAATTACTAAATTCTTTGAAAACATTTGGTTGTATATGTTTACAAAAAAAAGGTCACCATGAGCTAGGATAATCGGAGAATGAAATGAAATGAAAATTGTAGTTAATAGTCACTCATATAATGTTGTGACTGGGAAAAAATCAATACTGGAATGAAAAATGAGCTTTATAAGTATATGAGTTTGGATTATTATTACCATGGAGCTTTGTGCATTTAATGCCTATTTAAACTATTTGACATTTGAAATATTCTTTCATTATTTTTTTTTCCATTAGGAAGTCATGGAACACATGGTTATAGAAGTTGAGGAAAAGCCCTTTGCCGCCCTAGATAAATAACTGGCAGGTTACACGGGACTCCCGATTTCAGGTCTGATATCTGGAGAAAGATTTCAACAAAAACTAAGAAATTAGTGGTACACAAATGAATTCTGAGAGTGCCTTACATGAATACGAAGGTTTAAGGTTTGTAGAGTGTTTGAATTTTCCAGGCCTAATCTATCCATTGTGTAGGTGATAATCATATATACAAATTTTCAAATATGATCAGAAATGTCATTGTATCAACGTGTTCTATTTCAAGTTAACAATTGACATGGTGATTACCAGTTTCTAAAATGTGTACAAATTGATTTTTCTAGGAACTTCTGGGCATCCTGTAGCTTGTTGATAGAATCGCAACATTTTTCCTATTAATAATTACTGCTGAAACGTAACTGAACTTTAATTGACTGTATATGAGAGACTTAATTTCAATGATGGACAGTCAACGACACATAATTTGGAGTAGTAATGTGCCATCTCTTATATTTCTTTGGGTGACACAAAAACAAAAACCACCTTGCCCCACAGTTTCAACACTTGCCAAAATGCTTTTTTTCTGTCTTGATTTGAAATGTACATAGTTACTGTATGCTGCATACGGTATTTATATTGCGCTGTAAATTCAGGCAGCAGAACCACCCCCTGACTTCTGTCGCTTTTTTTCAAACTTGACATACATTGCAGGCGTCCCCTCAGATCTATCCCGTAATAAGTGATTTCCTTGATGAGATGTATAAAGAGCTCTGCTTCCCTTTTTTAAACATGTGATGTAAAGTATAACTTATTCACATTTCACGCATGATAGAATTGGAACAATGGCCATTCATGTAACCAAATACATTTGCTCGCACAAACTGTAAATACTTTTTGAGTCATCCATTCAGGAAAGCTAATTAATGAAGTATTCTTTGCCTACACACTATGAAAAGTGAGGAAAGATTTACATACTAGTCTTTGCTTTGCATTAGTAATATCTGATACAAGTGAGTGCATAGGATTTTAAATGTAATAAAACACAGTAGAAAGAAGTGAAGTTATGCTATGTACTTTTGCTATCCAGTTCATTATATATATTTAAAAAAAAAAAAACAAATCGAAGTTATAATTTGTAGGTTTCCTTTTCCAAATGTTTTTTTTTCTTTTCTTTTCTTTTCTTTTTCAAAATGCGAAGTTCTCCGTTCTGGAAAATGATGAAGTGTTCTTTGTTTACAATCTGTTGAAAACTGAGGAAAGGTTTACCTTTTATGCATTAGTAATAAGCCTATGATTGTCCTTCATACAAGTAAAAGAAGGGGTTATAGATCATTAATGAAATATATAAAGAAATTAATCATGTATTTTAGTTCTTTGCTATACATTTTTGAAAAATCAAAATCAGAGTTATGATTAAGGAATTTATAGGGTAAATGTTATTTTGCATGCGTTTTGCAAAATCTATCAGCAATTTACAAATTTCAAGTATGTATACATAAAAATTACTGGCTATCTGTGTGCCAAATTTGATAATGGCGAATGAAGGCAGCCAGGATTGAGGGGGGCCCCCACGGTTCCTTTTAAAATAACCCAGGAATATTACATGTATTAGGGTACAGAACCTACAACTATCTCCTTTGATTTAATGGTAAAAATGATTATTATATTAACTTGTTTCCTCATTATTGTTATCAAAGGAATCACTTCTTAGTGTCCCAATACCGATGGCAAAGAATATGTCTTTTCCCCCTTTGAATTGTTTCAATATTCTTCGTATTATAGTACTACATACTTATATTTCCACTAGATAAAAAATAATCAATATTTGATTTATGTTGATCATTCAACTTTCAGTATAAATCCAGGGTGTCCACAAAATATTTGGATGAGTAAACTTCTCATCTAGCATTTATTATACCACCATTAAAGTTTGAAGGGGGATATACTGTATAGAAATAAGTGTACGGTCAGTCGTTGCAAATCTTGCGTATCGAACTATTGCCTCATTTATTGGCAGTGCTCATGAAATTTGGCAAACACGTAGGGCTTGTGGTGAAGATGTACAAGACATATTTTTGGAATATGTCGGAAACCGTGTTGCCATGGAAACGGCATATAGTAATGAATCAGGGAGAAATATTGTGTATCGAGCCATTTCCTCATTTTTAAAGCAATGTTTGGGAAATTTAGCACATATATTCGGCTGGGCGTATCAATCACCTTTACTGATATTTCCCCGGGATATTTCTGAAATGATTAACATTAATAAAGAGAACAATCATTCTTTCTTAGATGACAAACATCATTAAAAGACATACTTAAAAGGTCATTTTTTTGGGAGGAAAATTTAGTGATGACTTTCGGTCCTTTATGATTTATGTAAGCCTAAAATACAACATTTTCGGAGCTCATTATTACTCTGATTTGTATTCAGTCACACATCCTAGAGCATGCAGAGTGGCTGATACCACGGAGTCGAAATTCCTCAATGATTATCTTTTTTAACGTTTGACTGGGCGATAGTGCCTTTCAAAGTGTATCCTGAAACATAGACTGATCCATTTGTTGATTTGGGCTCTTTTTTGTCTCTCTCTCTCTCTAAAAAAAAGAGTAATTTGCCCCTTCCATTGATGTTAAGTATTAATATGATTGAGCATATAGGCAAGTCGGAAAGTAGAATCCGTTAATTAATGCTGAACACCCTTTATATTCGTATATATCGTAATAACAAAGTCTGATTCAATTCATTAGATGACATGTTATATGAAGTTATTGTTTATCTTCATGTTGTTTTTTCAAGATATAAATTCTTTACTCACCTTAAGTCAGTTTCTTTGATTCTTATGTATTATTGAGAAAATCTATTCATTTTTTTTTTTTTTTTTTGGGGGGGGGGGGTGGGGGGCATCCTGTAAAAGCCTTCTAGCCTGGTAGAAATTCCCATTACCATTAGAGGTAAACCATCAGAATCTTGCACTGGATTCTACCGGTACAATTTCTACTTGTTTCAATATGCTAGGTGTATAGACTCCACTAGAAGGCTATATAGAAGGAAATTTGACTTGTTTCAATATGGAAAGTGGATAGATTTCAGTAGAAAACCAGATTTGTGTTGTGCTACTGACCACTGCAGTAAACAATATGTTAGGCTTATTATGAGTATTCATAAAAGAGCTTTCTGCCTCCAGGAGAAATGTTTGCTAATCTGTTGCTGCATTGGAATGAGAGTCACACATATTTTTGCTAATAAAATAATTATGATTTCTCTCTGTATTTTCTCTTTCAATTTCTCCTAACCTTATGAGTGAAATCTGATGTTGACGTGGCTTTTGTTAGTGTTGCTGCTGTTGTAGGTGATTATGATGAGGATGATGATGGGGGCACAAAATCATAATATGAAGTTGATTGTAATTGAGGTGTGACTACAGCCATACAGGGGAAGGGGGCACTGTCCAAAAATTCACTGACTTAGCCAAAGCAAAAAAACAAAAAAGCAAAAAAAAAAACAAAAAAGAGAGAAAAAGATAGTGTTGATGATGATGATGATGATGATGAGGTCGAGGATGATTTTGGCCCAAGATCATATGAAGTTGCTTTGCAATTGATGGGAGGGGGGGGGGGGGGGGGCTCTTTCCAAAAATTTACTGGCTAGCAAAAGAAAAAAAAAAGAGATAGTTTGAATAATGATGATGATGATATTGAGGTCGAGGATGATGATTTTGGCCCAAGATCATATGACTTTGCTTTGTAATTGATGGGGGGGGGGGGGGGGGCTCTGTCAAAAAAAAAATTACTGACTAGTCAAAGAAAAAAAGAACATTGCTGATGTGGTTGTAGATGATACAGACAAAAGATCAAATGAAGTTGCTTTGTGATTGAGTTGTGACTGTAGTCATATGCGGGGGGGGGGGGGGGGGGGTCACTGTCCAAAAATCCAGGGACTAGCAAAAGAAAAATTGTGCAAGGCCATATGAAGTTGCTTTGTAATTCAGGTATGATTGCAGTGCATAAAGGACGGGGCGGGGCACTGTCCTAAAATTCACATACTAGCAAGTGAAAAAAAATGCTCACCATTTTTGGGGGAGAGGTGCATACTCCTTAATTTTTGCAGAAAGGAAGGACAAAATCCTTGGGTCAAATTCTTTACGGGGCATACATCCCATCCCAAAAAAGCAAAAATTATGTTTGGCAGAGATTGGTTTGTTGTAGTTACTTGACCACTTGTGCACCTTCCCTTAGATGGTCGATCTCTTGACATATTCAACTCGTAAACCTGGATCTTTCTTGGTTGCTGCACTAAGCAGCAAGCACCATAGCCTTTTCGTTTGCGGCCGCCATATCATTTTTCCCTTTGCTGAACCAGATCAGTAGGAGGAGTCTTGTTTCTATGGTTACATTGCAAAATGCCAGCCGTGATGCGTGCGCATCACGGCAACCGTATACCGGACCGTATACCGTATTGACAACCGTACGGTTTTCCGTTCCGGTCATTTCACCGGAACCCGTACCGTAGCCCGGACCGGACTCGGTGTGCGGAGGCCCTTACCCATGGTGCGCACTCGAGCTCTCGTATGCCCCACTGAATTTTCATTTCGCGCATAGATTTTGCGTACTGTGACGTCATTTCACAAATTAGGAAAATGTCATCATAAGAGTGACGTCATTTCCCAAATAGTAAACTTTCATGCCAACATTCTGAAATAGCTGAAAATACCAATGATCACGTGAAGGTCTTTAAGCCAATCACGAAAGGACAAATTTCTGATCCAAAATATAATGATGAATATGCGGGCTAAATCGTTCAGTCTCTCGATGAGACAGGTTTCGAAACAAAGCGAAGTGCAACCTTTAGTGGCCTTAAAATATACACACACACAAAAAAAAAAAACCCATATGATGAAATTAGACAGCTGCGCAATTCTAACAAAAGTGACTGCTCGACTTTAAAGACGGAAAGTAATATGTACATGTGAGAAAGCAACAAATGCAACAAGCAAGAAATATGGATATGCAGATTTCAAAAACTTAAATCTTTAAAAATATAATAATCTAAAATACATCATATCCATAAGCATTTCAAATATATTTCATAGGAAACTACAAGTAATTACAATCTTCCTTATTGATATCCAAAGTGAATAAAACCTTACAGTCCCACCATGTTATATTATGATAATGAAAAACCATATTCTTCTGCGTATAATCTTATCTTCTGCGTATAGCCTTTTCAAAGACTCTCCATAATCAACACCAATCGCACGGTTTATATTTGGATGGTGATTTCGCTCAAAGTGCGTAAATTTACTGGATGCCACGTCATCATGATGTCATTGGCTGAAGACCTCTACTGTTGGTTCTCTGAAATATACGAAAGTGAAAAAAAAATCAGTGGAAGTCCCATACAGGGCGCCATTTCATAAAACTTCTCATCAATAACAAGTTGCAATAACAGTACTGTTATAACCTCATGAAATCCTTGCATCTGATTGACCGAGAGCAAATATTATGTCATAGAAATGTGGCAGTTGTTACTGATAACAAGTTTCATGAAACAGGGCCCAGATAACACTTTCTTTTTTTAAATTTTAAGTATAACATCTTCGTTTACCCTATGATGTCATCCACCATGCATGCTTAAAGGATCATACACTTTTAAATGTTTTAACGCTTAACGAAATCACAGATTACAAACTATTATTGGGAATCATCACAAAGAAAATATGGCATAGATATACAGCAATCCAGAAAAAAAAAAACATTTGCAGGGGTGGAGGACAATTATTCTATAGAATTAAACCAAATTATATAGGATTTAAACTATACCTTTAAAAAAACACCAAATAATGCCTGTCTACAAAGAAGATTATCGAATCAAAAGTGACGGATCAAAGTGTGGGTCCTGGCATTGAGGGGGAAAATAATCTATTATTGGGGGGGGGGGGTTCGGTTACTTAGAATACTACAGGTGAACAAAACTAACAAATATGGGTCATACACAGTGAGGGTAGTTCCATAATTTTACCTTGCCTTCCAATCCATCTTTCTTTCACTCTTTTTTGTACCACCCCCCCCCCCCCCCTCATTGTCATTTATTCTATTGCCCCTTCCCGTGTCTAAGGGAGCACTCTCCTTACCTGGTCCTGGTGCATATTTACCAGCCGCCACTGTCATGGGCTGAGCTTGAGGCTGACCATACTGAACCTATCAGGAGAAACCATGCAACACCGAACAGGTTACAGTATGATCAACTCTCTCTCTCTCTCTCTCTCTCCCTCCTTTGATCTAACCATGCGATCTACTTTCAGATAATCAGTAGTTAACAACCAAGTGATCATGAAGGGAAATGGGAATCTTACATTTAAAACAAAAACCTAGAAACGCCTAGTAGACATATAGTTTGTAGAGCTGCATATTTTTTTCCCCTGCTAGTACGCCGCTTTGGCAAAACGGAAAATTATTATTATTATTATTTGCAAAATATACTTTTGATGTCAGGACAACTTGATTCTCTTATAAATATCAACAGAAATCAAATATACTTCAAGATTTTATGAACCTTTAAAAGGTTATGTTTACAATATTAACAGGATGTAGGGTTTGGGGTTATTTAAAACGATGAAAATGATTGCTAAATTTCATTATCTTCCGACCATCCTATCATATAGTGTACTGTATATTAACTTGATACCATAGCAGGTTATTTATGGTGCACAATGTGCATGCTTCAGCGACAATTATTGCTCCTTGACTTTCGTACCCTGACCAAATAATGAAACATAACCCAGGAACAAATACTATATCAATCAAGCCTTAAATTAAAACCCTAGCCTAACCTTAAAACAATCACAACCTTGACAATGTAGACCTGTATTTGACGAAATAAAACGCGGAGCAATACACTGTCGCTGCAGCAGCACATCTTGGAGTTGCCATATCATGTCCCTCTTGCATTAAAAAAACTGCGATTAAATGCAAGTCAGAAAAATTAAAGGCAAGTCCCAAGTAGTCAATCCTGATTGGTTGAAAATCAAGTTGCGTTCTCATTATTTGAGTTGTGTTTAAGATGTTTGATCGCAACTTTTTATGCACGAGGGCCCATACCGTGGTTGTGGTCATAGCGCCCTGGTGGGCTGAGGCTGGGGCACAGCAACAAGAGTGCCCGTTGCAAGCAGTAGGCAGCCGACACGATAGCGTTAATGAACTCGACCAAGCCGAGGAGAGCAAGGAGGGAGTGAATGACCACAGCTCCCTGGCGGATAATGACAAGGAGAAAGAACAAAATTCGAAACATGCTGATGATGCTCATAACAAGATTATTATTATTAATATAATGATGATGATGATAATAATAATAGCTGCGCCTGACAGGATTTCGTGCTCATTGTCAAAACAACGTTTTCAAGCGTACGGACTGGATCCTGTTTTCAGAATAATGATAATAATAACGATAATGATAATAATAATATGATGATTATAATGATAATAATAATCATCATCATCATCATGGTCATCATTTTAACTCATCACTATTGTTATTATAGGCCTATTATCGTTCTTATAGTTATTATTATTATTATTATTATTATTATTATTATTATTATTATTATTATTATTATTATCATTGATATGTTTATTATTATGATAATGAATATTGTTATAGATTATACACAACTTACCACGGAGCGTTCATAGTTACAAGTGTAAAAGGAATCGAAACCAACGTATCGGTAGTAGCATGAGGAGAAGTAGGTCAGTATAGCGGCTACGAATGCTTCATAAGCTAACATTCCGATGGCATGGAGTGAAGTTAGGATGGACATAACCATGTAAGCCACAACCTGAAAAAAAAAATTCATTCATCAATATCACTTCATTGATCCAGGGGTGGCACCAGGGTATTTTGATAAAGGGGGAAGGAAGATTTTTCCTGGTTTTTAACATTGGCCCACAGGTGAAATTGTTTACACTTGAAATGAACAAATAGAGCTATTATAATTGCATTACCATGCCCTCGCTTCCATCACAATCTTCTTTCTTCTTCTTCTTCTTCTTCTTCTTCTTCTTCTTCTTCTTCTTCTTTCAATCCTCGAAAAATCATAAAGAAGACGGCCACCCCCCCCCCCCCCCCTCTGCTCCCCTGTAGCTTCGCCCCTCCATTGATCCATATCGCATGAACTGGATAAACAGCACCAAACATTTTTTTAAAATTATTATTTGAATAGAAAATTGCTTTGGCGTGAAAGCTTCGGAGCCACCCAAACGAAACAACAGATGAACGATATATATACATATATATATCCAAATGGTAGGACAGCTCTGGGGAACTTTGATTCATGCTACGCTATTATTCTCTCAATTGATCTCACATGTATTTATTTTCACGAGAGTTGCCAAAGCTGTTGTATATGTTAAAATGATCACAAATGTTCATTATTCCAATATATATATAGGTATCCCAAAGCATTCGCTCGGATCCAGCTGAGGTGGGCGGCAGGTCATTGTTCGAAACTCATTTGCCACCGACAAAGGAATTAATTAGTGAGGGTTGAAGATTTGTAAATCTGTCGGTTAAGCGAATCTGGAGTCGCCGAAACCACTGGCCCGTCTCCGTGGTCTAGTGGTTAAGGCATTGGCGTTCATAGCCAAAGGCCCGGGTTCGATTCCCAGCGGAGACATTTTTTCAACCTTTGCAAAATTTCCAAAATGGTAGGACAGCTCTGGAGAACTTTGATTCATGCTACGCTATCATTCTCTCAATTGATCACACACACACACACACACACACACACACACACGTGTATATATATATATATATATATATATATATATATATATATATACAAAATGAAAGACGCAAGACAGCGAAGGACATAGCTGTATATTCCACTTTTAATGTCCCGAGCTTTCGGCTTCAAAGGCCTTTATCAAGGGTTCTACAACGAATGCTTGTCATTCCGTTTATTTATGCTTGTCATTCCGTTTGTTTCTGTCTGTTTCGTTGTACAGTTTGTCCCAAAAAATTACGATGGGTCTATGAGTATCGATAATGAAAGAAATCATTTTGCAATGTGAAAAGTCATTTTAGATTATGAAGCTATAACTATCCCTCTACCAGTCAGTGAAGACCCCGTCTGATTCGGTTCAGTAGTCACGAAGAAATACAGATTTTCGAAACGGACGTCACAGGTCCTTCCCGTCCAAATGGAGCACTCAAAGCACAATGTACAATCCAACTATCCTTTTGAATGGTTACAAAGGAAATTGGTATTTTGTTTTGATTTGCCATGATTGTTATTGCAGTGGTGTATCATCATAGGTAATTATTCTTTCTGTAGTCCAATAAACAAAGGTCAGGAAGTTTAGTCATTGGTTATTTCACTCCATCCTTTATCAATAATGGCTTAGGCATCCACAAAATGAAAATATCTTGTTCACAGCAGAATAGTTTGCAAATTTATTCAAATTTATGCATACTATTTCAACAATGACTGTTCCAGATTATGTAAAAACTTGCTTCAAAGATCAACCAAGGAACTTAAGAAATAATCTCATATTTTTTTTATAATCACTGAATTTTATTACTTACTAATGACCAACATCTAAAACAATCTGAAAACTGCTCATCTTTTCTCATTCATGATTTATTTGGTTATAGAAAAACGTATCTACATTCCTTTCATTTGCAACAGCAACACCACCACCAACAACATCAAGAATAATGATAACTATGACAAAATAAGTTGTTTTCATCACAAGCGATGCACAAATAAAAAGAAAATAATGATTTCCTTTGCAAAAAATTCAAAAAGGAATGTGATTTGTCCATAGTGATTTGAGGGCCCCTTTTGTTCAAACTTGGACAGAAGGGACTTATGACAGTTTTGACAAAAATCCCTATTTCTTTCTGACTATTGGACCGAATCAGACGGGGTCTTCACTGACCTGTAGGGAAATACTTATCGTTTCATAATCTACAGTGACTTTTCATACAGAAAACTGGTTTCTTCATAACTGATACTTATAGGCTCATCGTAATTTTTTTTTTTTTTTTTTTTTTTGGGGGGGGGGACAAACTGTATTGATAAAGGCCTCTGAAGCCGAAAGCTCGGGACATTAAAAGTGGAATATACAGCTTCGTCCTTCGTTGTCTTGCGTCTTTCATTTTATATGCCATTATACAAGACAGGGCCCTTCATGTTAATGGGTTGTGCACACATTGCATTTATATATAGAGAGAGATACATATACACTTAGTGAATGCTATCCTTATAAATATATATACATATATATATTTCGCATCACGCAGAATCGAAAGACACTTTGGTGCCGCGCGTTGAGGATAGTTTGCAGGCACAAGCCCTGGTCTGTCGAAACAGGCCTGAGTAGGAGACAGGCAGGTCAACGCATTACATCCGGATTTAACTCTACCAAGTGTCCCCCCCCCCCCCCAAAAAAAAAAAGCAACAACAAACAACAACAAAAAAAAAAACGAGACACTTTTAAAAGAGCCTTATAAAAATTTGAACAGGGGAGAAATTGTTATATTTATGGATAGCTGAAGGTCTCTTCTATCATGTCACACCAAAAAAGTTTTTAAAAAAAATACTTGGGTGAGCACTGCCGAACTTTGTAAAGGACGTGAAAATTTGGTTGCGCAGGTATTTACTATCCATTTGGGCTGAGATGAGAAGTTCTCCATATAATGAATTATCAGGGTTGGGATTTGTGCTGGGTATGGTATGCTTTATGTCACCATCATTCAGGAACACAAATTTGATAATTCAGAATCAAACACTGATTCAATCAATTAGCCAATCAAACACTCAATCACTGATTCAATCATTCAATCAAATGATCATGGATCAATTAACCAAAAAACAATCAAACAACCAATCGATCAGTGGTTACAAATGGGTATTGATTAGTAAACTTAAATGGTAAATGAGTTTCGGAATTGCGATTTGATCTATTTTTAGGTGTCATATAAAACAAATAATGAATGTTTTTTGCATTCGTGAAATGGACAGAATATTTCATCATCATCACCATTAACAAGATAAAAACTAATTTCGGAAAATCAACTTTAGCCAACTTCAATAGCCCCGTCTATCACCTTTAGAAATGTGCGGACTTTACAATGGCGTTTATTTACGTAAACCGAATATGATTTGTATGGCAGTACAATAGGCTTTCGAAATTCCACTTGAGTTGATTTTTCGAAAGTAGTTGTTATCGTTTTCATCATTATTCTTACTGACTGTTATTACAAACACTTACCACGCATGAGCTCTTGTTCTTGCTTGCTACCCCTAAGATTCCAGTAGGGATATAGAACTGAAAAAAAATATCAGGTACTGTAAAATACCCTCTAAAATGGCTTGATCGGGCGACTAAAGCCATCCCCGAAACTGAATCAAAGTGTACGAAATATGGAAAGTAATTATGATAATAACGGCAAACTGAATGTTTGAGGACGCGTAGAAATGATGATCCTCCTCCCGTTTCTTCCCATCTATTTCACTTGTGGGCGTAATGTTACTTACTGACAATAATGACAACGTTAAACTCTAAACTTCTCTTATTTCGATATTGGTTTATAATGCTTAAATTAGAATGAAACAGTACGTAGAGGGTTTGTTTACCCCCAAAAGGTCCTCAGCATAAAATTTTCGGGGACATACTCTGTTGCGTCCCCACTCTTATAAGTCTGAGGGGACGTGTCCCCCTGCTCCCTCCCCCCCCCCCCCCACTGACGCCTATATAACATACGGAAATACATACGAAAAATCCACAGCGTATGAAATAATATGGTCCTAATGTGATCCCTCAACAGAGCGAATTTCCACTCCCAATAAGGTTGTCTGAATATAGTTCCTGACTTACTGAGTTTAATAAATAATAATGATATTATACAGCACTTAATAACACAATGATTTTAAGTGCTTACATCATACAACTAACTCATACACAAACATGAAAAGGGAAGAAACACACATATAAATATAATGTGAATATGAATTTGTGATTTAATAAGACTATAAAAATAAAATAAAATAACTACTGGAGAGGGGAAACAAACTACAACACTATACATATTAACAAAATCTAGAAAATTAATGGGTGAAAAGGTAGGGTTTTTAATTCATTCTTGAAGGTGGGGATGTGTTGTTTATGAGTTTTCACTCATGGTGGTCTTGAATATGATCTCTAAAAGAGCGAAATTTCACTCTAAAAATGTGGTCCTGCCTATCTCTAAAAGAGTGGATTCCCTTTCCTCTTCGAGGTGAGGGCACAAGGGAATAGGTGAACTAACATCGATATTTGAAAGAAGTATACCCACACTGTTATGGGCAGATTGCAATCCACGTACAAAAGCCAGGATGTCCTGTCCAGTAGTTACTTGACCACTGGGCGATGGGGCTTTATGAAATAAAGGACTTTTTCAGACTTGAATGAGAGGTGTCCAACACATGAAAGTTGACCATCAACAACAAAATAAGAAAAAAAATCATCAAGGTTTTTAATCCTATCATGTCAGGCAATACAAATCCACTGATCACTGAAAAAAAAAAAGAATGAACTTACGATGATGGCAGACCAGATCCCATAGCCGACCTGAAGCACTGGGAACGCGTAGGCGATTCCACCGAGAATGATAGACAAGACTGATACCACGAGGTGAACCACCCCAGTGCCCAATCCAGCTCTGGCATTGTAGTGTTCTGAGATGCCCGAGCCGCAGCAATCTCCTTGGGCGTAGCGTACAGTCTAAGGGAGAAAATGCAACTGGTAGAGTAGATACAAAGATAGATGTAAACTGCCATTTTTTTTTTCTCCATCCAATTCATAAGCAATGGTATTACAGCTTAATAACTTTCTTTTGTGCAGCAATAAATTTTACCTCCTGCGTATATCCTTTTCAAGAAAAATGGAAAATTTCATTTCTAGTGACAGAAAAAGGTTCTCATATAACAAGAATTCGCTCGCAATAGGGTGGTCCCTAATTTAGCAAGGTGTGTCATTTCCCCTAAATCTAAAAACGCTTTGCGTCCCTAGAAGTTTCATTAAAGTAATAAAGATCTACATCAGTAATATTGTGTGAAAATGATTACAGTGGTGACTCAATGTGTACGTGTGTGTGTGTGTGGGGGGGGGGCAGACTTAGAATGCAGCATAACTGTCGGCAAACATAGGTCTTACACCCCTCCCAATGTAAATGTTTGGCTACACCCTGGATGTATCAAAAAGAGGAGTTATTGGAATAGGACCCTTCTTGTTAATGATAATGGCGATGACGACTTTGGTATGATGGTATTCTAAGATCAGATACACCAAAACACAGTCTGTGAATTCTGTAGGTAACCTCGATAGCTGTAGCCTGTGACAACTGATTCATGAAGAAAACTGAAAGACATTATAAAAAGGTCCTATAAGCTCCTATCCCTGTGGAACACACTTGAAGACAACCAATCTCTTATTAGGAGTTATATACTTACGTGGTACACATGGGTGGGTTGTCCTTGAGTGACGACCACTTGCTGATTTGGATATACTACCCCGGTTGGCCTTGCGGATAAACGACCTGTTGGCCTTGCGGATATGCTACCGGGTTGACCTTGCGGGTATGCTACCGGTTGACCTTGCGGGTATGCTACCGGTTGCCACTTGCGGGTAGGCACCGGTTTGTGGATATGACCCTTTGAGGCGGGTAGGCGGTGTTCTGCTGTTCAGGAGGGTTGTATGCTGGTGGTTGGGCCATGTTGAGGGAGCTACGATCGTTGATTAGAAATCCACCTGTAGTTGTTGCACAGAATGTGAAATCTATATTCTATTTATCGGTAGTAGGCCTACTATCGCCAAATAATTATTGCCTGATTTTCTTAAAACCAAAGTAAACCAAATGTAGAATCGACTTTATTTATTTGGATGATTGGGCGTTTGACAATGCCACGTTCTGAGTAGACTGTCTAAGGAAGCATTTCATGAAGAGTTTTGTCGGTGATTTTCACCGACTAATTGCTGACAGCCAATCAGATGCGAGGATTGTCAGTAGCTTGTAACATTTGTCAGTGATTTTCTCCGACAAAACTCTTCATGAAACGCTTCCTAGAATGTATGTTTGACTGATCATTAATAATATCAAGTGAACAAAAACCAAAATCAAATGAGGTTTCTAATGTGAGTACCAGGATACTTTTCACATTTAATTTATTTATTGCAACCTTATAAGCTGGATTGATACATAGTACATAATAAGATAACATATAACATATTTCAATGAAATACATAATCCACATTCAAATAACAATTATACATACAAAATATTACTAAGGTGAGGAGGGGAAAAAAGAAATAGAAGAAGAGGAATAAGAAAAGAAGAAAAGAAGAAATAGAAGAAGGGGAGAAGGATAAAGGAGAAGGAAAAGCAGAAGGAAAGAAGAAAGGAGCAAGAAATTAAGAATGAGAAGAAAACATAGGTTGGAAAAAGGAACAAACATGTTAGAGAGGATTAAAAGAGCATTAAAAATATAGCCAAAACAATTATTGTATAATAAATTATAATATAAATTATAATAAATTTACGAACGACTTGAAATGAAGTACCAAATGGGATGCCGAAAGTTTTTCCCGACGCTTTAACAAAATGTGACATTTCCCATAATCTCAATTAACTGTGGCAAAAATATACTTCGCGATAAATGTTTGTAAGCAGTAGTAATGTTAATCTATGTCTGCATATTTCACCTTTAGCTGATGCGATTTACAATGATTCAGAATCCCATTTGGCCTGCCATATTCAAGTTGTTCGTAAAGTCATGGCGTAACTTTACGAACAGCTTTATGAAACACCCCTGATGGTATTCTACTTTTAAAACATGTTAGTTTTGAAGACAACGGAGATAGAGAGGCATATAGCAAAGGCCGTTCTCAAGTAAGGTTTAAATATGTGGTGGGTTGTTAATTATCATGGCCATAAGAATTGATTACGTAACTAAGTTCGCTGTTCACATGTCTTAAGAGTATATCAGGTAATATACAATGCCTATCATGAGACAAGTGTTTTTTTTGGCTACTAATGATTATATGATTTGACTCCTAATTTTCATCCGGACACTTCGGGACTGACACTATAAAATCAGGATTATCAGAACCGGATACGAAAACTAACACACAGGGGGTTTACGGGCGAATGCACAACAAATCACCTTTTTCAGGAAGATATGGTGAATACATGGATGATATTAAAGTGCATGTGATAGGCATGTGCGTTAACGTAGTACTTGTGTTCAGTGCACACGGTTTTAATAGTTTTGGTCGAGTAGGCATTCACTATGAACATGGCGAACAAAGAAAGCGACAAAATAAACAACCTTTCATTCTACCCTTCACAATGGTTCTGGTAGTCAAAAGAACATCCCTTCACAGCTTATTATGGTTAATCATGCAGTTCTAGGTGAATATGCGCTGTGACACCCGTTCCCCACATATTTTAGACGATATGACCGTATAGCTAAATACGGCCCCAAATGTCTATCGTTAATAAGGAAATGACTAATTAAAATAAGGATTAATTGCTGGTACCAGTACCACATACTGCTTATATGAGCAAATGTCAGTTATTGTTCATAAGCTTTGCACCATAACCTACGGTGCCTGTAGGCCCTAATCAGTTTTTGTCCTGTCGGGCAAAATGTCTAAATAAGCAGAGTAACTGAGAATACATAACCGTGATAGCAATCTTTCCAGAGACACGTTTGTTGTAATGCATTGTGTCATTGTATTGCCGACAGGCTTTCCAGATTTTTAATTACGATTAATACGTTGCTAGTTCGCGCTTGTAATGAGAAGGCTGAGTAGTTATGTCTACAGAAATGTGTTAGTCAGGTCAGTTAATCCTAAATTTTGAGGTTCTGGGGACAGCCTGGTCAAAAGCACCAAACTTTGTATATGTGCTTGTTATGATGAGAGCTTCATTTCTCAAATATGACCCATGGGATTAAACTTCATCTTTCATATGGAAATTTATGCAAATTCATGCATTTTAACACACAGTATAGGCATTACCCCTCCCGGGGGGGGGGGGTCCACTCTCCACATGACCTGCTACCCACCCGTGTCCGACAACCTCAGAAAATGCACCCTAATGGCGGTAACTACATAACCAATTTGCAACCCTAAATGGTCGTACCGCATAAGAAAAGCCACCCTAGTGGCGTGAACGGGAAATCCCCTATTTGATACCCTAAGTGGCGTAAACATTGAAATCGATTTATTTGATACCAGTATTGATGACTGGTGTTAAATTGATGTTAAATACACCAGTTATAAATTCCATTTTTGAAGTTATTGAAAGTATAAGGCCAACATGATTACTCTCAAGGACACCTCTCTTAGCCACTTTGAATAGCCATCTTTTAGCCTTAATCGGGGCCTTAATTAATGAATGCAAGTGGAAAATGTTGCTTTCCTTGACTGACTGATGCATCACTTACCATTCGTTTTACCAATTTTATCAAAACTTGAAAAAATGGAATCCATTCCAGTTACTGTGTTGAAAAATACATACATTAATTAAACTTGTATCTTCTTGGTCAGGCTTCCTACAATCAAATAGGCTGAACGATGAAGAGGAATAGTGTCATGGAGTATACAGTTAAAACTGAGAATTCACAGCACAGCTTAGCACGTATAGGAAACCTGCTTGCGTGATCTACCAGATGTACTTATGACGACATCACCCCGTCTACCATCATCAGGTGCGCTCTGTAATTCATAACTTTGTAACTCTCTATAAATGCTGGAACCTGTTAATGGCATATGTCTGCCCAAATTTGCCCAAATTTGCAACCATAAATGGCATAGATCTACTTAAAATTTGCACCCCTAAATGGCGTAATCTGCATAACCAAATTAGCAACCCTAAATGGCGTGAAGAGTGAGAAAAGGCTACCCTAAGAGGCGATTTACCAGCGAATGATGCTGAAAAGCAACCCTTTTGCCAAAGACGTCGACGACGCCCGAGTGCCTGAAACGGGACCCTTTTCGACGCTTTTTCTGGACGCGGGTGCGTAACAGGCCATGTGGAGAGTGACCCCCCCCCCCCCCCCGGGTTACCCCTATTTTACAAAAATTTCAAAGTGCTGAAATCATGCCAAATTTTTCATACGTATTTGTTGCGATAATAGCTATATTTTTTCCCACAGGACTTATTGCATTAGATCACATCTTCATGCTTTTATGCTAATTTATGTAACCACGTGCCTTGAACCAAGACTACAGATGCACATGGAGATGGAAATTCAAGAAGCTTGAAAATGTTTAAAACCATCCAAATATATTTGTTGTGATTACATCTTTATTTTTCCTTACAGGCTCCACTGCATTAAATCATTTGTTTATGCAGAAAGAATATGCTAAGTTATGCAAAGTTCATGGATTTATCATGTACCATGTTGATGGAATGGATATTTTTTATATAAAGTGATCATCACCAAACTTTTCTGTTCGCTTTAGGGCTATATGTACACGTATATTATAATGAAAATGATTTATATCTTTTGCAAGGAACCTATCAATTTCAATGGTTATGGTACGCAAATTATTAGGGTTCATGCACATTGTCTTGTAGGATTACTTTCAACATATTAATAA
>JAPZVO010001250.1:0-19929 GCA_029962745.1 Echinometra lucunter | reverse complement strand
ACAGAAATGGATCTTCAAAGGTATGTGACCTACCATCAAAGGTTTGCCAAAACTGACAAGTGTCTACTTTTCTTGAAATTATGATTGGATCATGTCAAGGGATTTGTCACTGGTTAATAAAACCCTTGTACTGGAGTTAAAAGCATAAGACCTACTAGTGCAATGGAGAGAAGGTGATTCACAGAACCCCACAAACACATAAAAGATTGCCCTTTTTACACAGGATTTCTTAACCCCGGACTATCGCTAACCCCGTACTATCCTTAACCCCGTACTATTTTTTTCCTTTTCACATGCCAAATTGTTATTGCTAACCCCGGATAAGGGATGCTTGCTTTTTACACACGAACTCGCTAACCCCGGACTAGTGGTTTTTTCGATCATTCGTAGTACAAGTGCTTCATTCGTACACTTTTTACACATGCTACAATTTCCTTAACCCCGTACTATTGCCATTTAGCCCCACCTATAGTACGGGTTAAGCTTAGCCCCTTTCGTTTTACACATGCGATCTTAACCCCGTACTATTGCTCTTAGCACCGCAATTGGTGGGATAACCCTGCTTTTTTGCAGGGCCAAATAATCCCGTACTATAGGTGGGGTTAGCCCACTTTGCAAAAACGCTGTGTAAAACGAAAGTGGCTAAGCTTAACCCCGTACTATAGGTGGGGCTAAATTGCCATTTAGCCCACCAATAGTATGGGGTTAAGGAAATTTTAGCCTGTCTAAAAGATGAGAGCTTGGAACAACCTCCCCTATCCTCTAAAAGACCACAATAAATAAAGCTAGGCCATTTTATGAATTTTAAAAGAGTAGACTAATGCTGTTTTTTGCATTCACTACATTGTACATCTTGTGATCTTCAGGGTGTGATTTACCTTTTAAGATGTGCTCAGCAATTTTTGACAAAATCATTCAAGTGAAGTTTTTGATAAAATTTCTATTCATTCACATGTATTAGAAAATTGCGACACAAGCTGAAATTGGTTTGGCAGGTTCAAAATATAAGCATTTTGCTATGCTAAACTGGGTAAATCCTGATTTTATATTCCAGGTTTGCTGTACTTTTTCTTTATATTTCTATGTTTACTTTCTTTTGTCTTGTATTTTTTTCCAGTGCTTCAATGTGAAGGATATTATCCAAAGGCATCCCCGTGGGAAAGAAATAGATGAAGAGTATAACACAAAACTCGACAATAACGACAGAAACTAGACGCCTTCTGACATCTATTGTGTGTGCAGAAATGGTTAAGATTTTCACCTAGTAAGTAGCTCCAATTTGCACATTTAAAACAAATTACCCTACCCCTTTCTCATTATTATATTTCTGTGTTTGTGTGTCCTTTGTGTTCCCTAAAATACATTTTGGGGACATAACCAGTCCATCAATAATTATGTAAAAGTTTTAGGTGAAGTATTTGAGAAGGCTTTATTAGTGAATTCTAACAATTTTGAAGGAATTGTAGTGAATTGTTTCATGAAAATTTGTTTAAACAATACGAAACTCTGTTAAAGATGCATTTGGTGATGTGTGTCATGGCAACCACAAATCCATGTTTTTAAACGTTTTGTCGAGTTTTTTTAACTTCCTCAAATTTGATGGGATTTATGTAAAAAAAAAGTCATGTACAAATAGTCAACATGGGATTGCATTAATAGACATATTTATGTTAGCAGTGGATGTTGCATTATTGTGGCCATGCATGGCAAATCAAGTCAAAGTTTTAAATTATGTTTTGTGGAGGATTGATATCTTCCTAAATTTTAAGGGGTTTGTATGAAATTTGAAAAATGATAAATATGAAGTATACTTACATTCAAGATATTTACATTAATTCAACATACAAGAAGAGCAATAAACGAACAGTGATTGTGAAAAAGTGGTGATACATTTGATCTGAGGATCATATTGTTGTCTTGTTTTTGTTCTGTTTATCAATTTCTAAATGCATGAAGGCGAAGCTATGGAGATATGTAGCAGATTTATGAAATGTATTTTGGTACATAATTAATTGCAGTTACCCAACGAAAAATCAAAAATCAAAGTGGCCCAGAGTATCATCCAGGCATATCCACTCTGAGATCCAGCCACAAGTTCCTTATGTAAGTATTAGTCGTGTTTACTATTATATACATGTATCTAAACTCTGTTTAGACATCTTCAACAAAGGGTTAATTTTTCATGACAACCTGAAAGCTTGTCCAATGTAGCAACAATCATTGTGTGCAAACCAGATTCCAAAGTTATTGAAACATATGATATTGTCAGATATAGTTAACTGAATAGTTCATTGTCAGGTGAATAAGGGAAGTCTCATCTGTATTACATAATAGGAATATAAATATTTTACTTGAATGTTTAATAGGGACTCTGAGCGTAGATTTGGTATGTGTTTTCAACTTTATTGGATCGGTCATTAAATTGCAAGTGGTGAATAATTTTTAATCATACTTTCATACGATACACTGTATCATATATCATGACAGAAGATCATGATACAAGAACTTTAGAAGTGAAATAAAGAAATTTGTTTGAGACAATCTGATACCACGCACATGCGAAACTCACAAAATGGGTACATATTTTACTTGTTATTCTTGATATAAATGATAACCCCAGCTATGGCAGTTTTTGCATGTGTATGCTCAACCATTGTCCATCTGATTCATCCAGTAGTACTCTGATATATACATGTAGTTCTAAAGTGCAAACATCCTTATTACATCATGAAATACACAATACCTGTGCTGACTGAAACTGACTGCAATTTTCTTGCATTATGTAACCATGCAGGATATATGGTTTGATCCATGTGACTCCAACAGAGGGTACTTGAGCCAAAAACTCAACACAATGCGAAGGAATCTTCCTCGTAATGAATTGATGAGACCAGAACGAAAGAAGGAGGTGACAAAATCTCAACTTCAGCAACTTCAAAAACAACCAAAAGGAAGTACACCCCTCTCAAAGAAATAGCTCCGTTAGAAGAAGAAGAACTGATGCTCTTTTGTAAACGTGCATCACGTCATGAAACAAAAGGCATTTTAGAGGCTATGGCTGCGTCTTACAGCAACAGACGGAATTGGATTACCTTGAAAGCTCCAAGTGTACCAGAAATATTGGCTCGTTATCCAAGGCTGCAAGATTCACCAGATGTGGTAAAATTCAAATATCTCACCCTTACTTGCATGTTTTATGCATGGAATCAGAGCTGCCACAAAATGGGATCTTGAAACATATAAGAAATTATATTTATGGAACAATATAGAAATTGAAAAGTGACAACTAGGGCTTTTAAAATGAGCGATAGTTCATGGTCCAAATATACACGAAAGAAATCATACCAAATCCCATAACAAAAGCCCGCTGTCACTAACATGTTATTCATGGTTAGGTCTACTTTTATTTGCATAACTATTTCAAAATTCTGTGCTAATCATTTTTCACAAACTTTCCAAAAGTCAGTGGTGCTCTCTCAAGCGGAAATATTTTTCGACAGTTATATCGTCATTTGCTAAAATGGACCTGTACCAATGTTAAAATGTGGGGAAAAAATTAGGATATAACAAATTATAATTTTACAGGATTTTTTCTAAGTGTAAACTTTTCTTTTGATACGCACTATATAGTGAGAGAGAAAGACAAAGAAAAAAATCAATTTAAAACTTGAGTGCATTCAACTGGTTTCACAAAATTTTCACAAGTTTTTCAAATTTCCAAGAGTTATAAATGAGTTTTGTTAAGGTTTTTGTTGTGACACATTTATCCCTTCAGTTAATTTCTGTCCTCCCTCTGAGATAGCACTTTTGATTTTTTCTTATTTGTCATGTGCAATATACGTATTACTTTCCTCTCTGTCTCCAGCTTCAGCAGGAGTTTAAGTTGATGTATCCAGAGAATGGACATAAATGATCAACCTACATGGGAGACAAGATTTTGCCCCCACATCCTCCAACATGGAAAAATGTCGAGACTACCCAAAATTCGGCAGCGTGTATGCGACCTGTACAAGGAGATGCGTAATAGATGATGACGATGACACTGTCCCTGATCCACCAATCTACCAAGTGAGATTTGATTTTGCAATGAAATGGATTTATAATAGAACTGATGTTGATTGTTTGCAGTAAGTAGTCAAACAGGGGAAACCATGTTTGACCATTGACATGGTATTATGTGCAAATTAGGCCATAAAATTGAGGGTTTATGATATGCACTATCAAAATATCATTATCCTATTGCAATGTGAAATGTTATTGAACATCTACATGTATGTCACGGTTGCTAAAGTTTCGTCTCTTTTAAGTATCAAAAGCAGTGAAAAGTTCAGGATGATGTATTTTGTTTGATGTTAGATTCCTTAAATAATGAAAAGGTAGCCTACCAAGTATTGAATAATTAGCTTATTGAAACTCTTCAATCTGTTAGCATTTAGTGGTTCATTTCTTTTTCTTTATTCTCCCCCCTATCATTTTGTAAGGCGAGATAGCACTGGTTCTCATTCATCATGGCAATATACATGGTTCCATCTCAGACAGCAAGAAGGAAGAGTTCACTGGCAGACTCCGTGGGATACTTTTTAGTGACTAGACCAGTAAGTTTACATCGAATGGATAAAAAGGTTTAACAATATTGGAATCTAATGGAAAATTAACATTTCAGCAACCCTTTTAGCTCACCTGAGCTGAAGGCTCGAGTGAGCTATTGCGATTCTTGTCTGTCGTCATGTTTCTTTTACATTTTCATTCTTCTCTACAACTGGTTGGTCATGTGGCCCAGAGGGGGGGGGGGGGCCAGGGATGGGACTCCAAGGAAAATAAAAATATCCTCCAGCCTCAGAAGCATTACAGTCAAGATATGTTTTGTGTAGATACATTATAGATAAAGAATATGTGACAATACCTAGGTAAACCACCTTGGGGGAATGGGCCCGTAAAGATGGATGATTTTTTTTTTTTTTTTTTTTTTTTGGGGGGGGGGGGGTAAATTCCATTTTCATCTTCAGAACCAGTGTGCAGATTGTACCTCAAATTGGTGAGAATCATTATGGTACGAGACCCAGTCTTTTGAAAGGACCATGTACCCCCAAGGCAAGAGGGAGAGAAATTTTCTGTATTATGAGAGTCGAGCCATATTTTATAGTTGAAGAATAAATTAAGCTGTTCATGGCAACTATGTAGGATGGCCCCCTTAGGTTCCTACAAAGGGGGGGGGGGGGTTACATTTTTATCTCTTTCAAATACAATGGGCAGATTTATACTAAACTTGCTAGGAATCATCCTTAACAGGAGAAGGATCCAAAGTTACTTGTATGTTGGGGGAGGGGGGTTCCTAGCAAATATTGGAGTCCCCCAGTGACGGACACCACATTCTTGAAAATGAATGCTATAGAGGGGATTAAAACGAATATGTTTACATACATGTACCTGTCTCCCTAAATACAACATCAATCAATAAATTTCATAAATAGATATATAAAAACAAATGGATAACAGATTCGGTGCCATCATTAGCCTGAAAATTTGAATAGGGTCTTCTGAAAATAATAGCAAAGTGATGGGGAAATAATGTTTATTTTCCCCCTATTTTTGTGTGCCAGTGATAGGTGAAGATGCTTTGGTCAGAAATGAATGGTAAAGTAGAGGTATGCAGCAGTTTGGGATAAGGGGCGGGGTCTTTTTCTTTTCCTCCTGCAAAAATTGAAATGTGTGTAATGCAGAAATGCATCTCGATTTTCTAGGAGCTCTTGCCTTTCACATTTGTTTTTTTTTATCCATTTATTATCCCCCTTTAGATCGGTACAAGTGTGGAATCCCACCTGGCTGAAGAGAGGAATGCCAAGAAGCGGAGACAACCATACCTTTTGGGCATAGGAGAACGCAACAACCCATCTCAGTTTTTCATTGTTGTGGATGATCTAGCTATCCCATGTGAAGGTGACATCACAGAGGCTGTTGACAAACTGTTTAAGGTCCATTACGTGTTCAACATCCGCTACGCAGATGAAGTCTATGGATTTTTTTGCATTCATTCAGAATTTTGTTTACGGCATAAGTGGACAAGAAGCAGTTCCAGCCCGTGCCAGAGAAATGATGGCAAGGCATCACTGCCTTGGAAGTGAATGCAAACAAATAATAATTTCAGTAGTGCATGTCCTCAAACAGGCTTAATGAACTCAAAAGGGTGTGGATTTCACATGGTAGGATCAAAGATCATTTGTAGTAGTAAAGTGCTGGGTTGTATTTTTTTCTGTTCCCACTTGGAACATTCTTCCCTGTTTAAGTTGATAGATGATGTTCACTGTACACAATTCCATAATCAATGGAAGACCACGGTTGAATAAATTTGGGTTTATTCATCCTTGAATATTCCAGGATATTCTCATGTTTTTAAAAGAAAAAAATCTTGGTCAGTACTGTATGTTAAAGTAGATTTACCTTGAACACATCTTATACAGTGCTTATATATAAAAGAAATTATCCTTTTGAAAATAATTTTCAAAATCACATTTCAAACTATGAAGATGATTTAATGGCTTTTGGTACTCTATAGTCTCTTCTATCAAATGCTGCTAAAATGATGAATATTTGTGAACGCTCAAAGGTCAAGTCCACCTCAAAAAAATGTTGATTTGAATCAATAGAGAAAAATCAGACAAGCACAATGCTGGAAATTTCATCAAAATCGGATGCAAAATAAGAAAGTTATGGCATTTTAAAGTTTCACTTATTTTCAACAAAATAGTTAAATGAACGAGCCAGTTACATCCAAATGAGAGAGTTGATGACGTCACTCACTTTTTCTTTCGTTTTTTATTGTTGAATTATACAATATTTCAATTTTTATGAATTTGACGATTAGGACCCTCCTTGCCTGAAGCACAAAATGTTAAAATAATGAAATTAGATGTGTTGAGTGAGGAATGAAACTTCATTTCACATGACAATGACGAGAAAATAAAAATATTTCATATTCATATACCGGTAATAAATAAAAGAAATAGGGAGTGAGTGATGTCATCAACTCTCTCATTTGGATGTAACTGGCTTGTTCATTTAACTATTTTGTTGGAAATAAGCGAAACTTTAAAATGCCATAACTTTCTTATTTTACATCCGATTTTGATGAAATTTTCAGTGTTATTCTTGTTGATTTTTTTCTCTTTTTATTCAAATCAGTTTTTGTTGGGGTGGACTTGTCCTTTAAGCAATGCTGACCATTTTTGTCCAGAGTGTCAAAAACTGCTTTGCGCCAAAATTTAAAGAAAAGGAAAAATTAATTCAGCAGTCTGATTAGGATTTTCATTCAAATCACTTGCTCTTTTACATACATTTTGATCATTTTAGAAATAGATAATTTTCCTTACCTTGGAAGAATGGGGGGAAGGGGTGTTTAATTGAAATGATACATTCATTTTAGGGAGAGGGTGTCCCATTTCTGACAAAGCCCATTCCGGGAACAGGTGTTCATGACTGCATTGTGCAATTATCCTGGTGTCTCAATATTCAGAAGGGTGGTGAGGTTTGATTTCTAATAGTTGGAGTGGGCTATAAATGGGTGATTTTGGGTTTTACTGTTGGAACAGTTTTTTATGTGTTTCTTTTACCTTATCTCAACATGAAATGACAATATTTTTGTCTCGGGGTCCCAGAAAAAAGTGTGCCGGGCCAAAATCGAAAATGGCCGCCAAAATCACAGTTTTGGCCACAACTTCCTTATCTGGTGGTCCTTTTCTCTGGTTTAGGTGTCTATTCTTATGTTGTTGTTTTTTTTTTTTTTGGGGGGGCAGGCAATTTGTTTTTGCTATACTTAGCACTTTTAAACCATTATTTTTGGAGTTAAAATGGTAATTATACCTAAATTTTCCATTTTCTGAAGCCTTTTTTCAACCAAAATGTAGGTTTTGTTGTCCTGGAGTTCTTGGATATTAGATGGTACAAGGTCAACAATAGCAAGCAGCTTCATATAGCTTTATTGCTTTTATTCCTCTGCTATGGGTTTTATGGATATTTGTGAAATATATCTTTACTGAATACAAAAATGTTAATTATCCATAGGGGCTATACAGTATGTACAGTACATTGTATTCTGTATAGCCCCGATGGATAATTAACATTTTTAATTTAATAAGATATATTTCACAAATATCTGTAAAACCCATAGAAGAGGAATAAAAGCGATATAGCTCTATGAATCTGCTTGCTATTTTGACCTCGTACCATCTAATATCCAAGAACCCCAGGACGATAAAACCTACTTTTTGGCTGAAAAAGGGCTATAAAAATTGGAAAATTTAGGTACAATTACCTTTTCACTCTACAAATAATGGTTTAAAAGTACTAATCATAGGAAAAAACAAATTGCCTGCCCCCAAATACATATGACTAGACACCAAAACCAAAGAAAAAGATCACCAAATAAACAAGTTGTGGCCAAAACTGTGATTTTTGGGGGATTTGGCGGCCATTTTGGATTTTGGCCCTTCACACTTTTTCTGGGACCCGAGACAAAAAATATTGTCATTTCATGTTGAGATACATTACAAGGAATAAAAAAAAAAACTGTTCCCGTATTGAATTTATAAAAAAAGTATTTTTGACCCATGTATAGCCCACTCCTACTATAAATAGGTATCTTAGATTTGCAGGTAATCTGTGATAGCAGTGATAAATGTTCCTACTATGGTGGGGGGGGGGGGGGCCCAATACAATTTTCAATATTTCCGATCCCACAGTTCGTAGCCAGGGAATAAATCACAACTGCATTGTGCGACCCTAGGTCTCTCTTGAAGTATGATTTCATTCTTGAGAATACCCAGCAATAAATAGACAATGTCAAGCTGATAATGTAAATCAAATTAATTGAACTTAACTACTTTTTTTTCTTGGTATGTACATACCTTCTTTAACAACCAGGCAGTTATCAGGATTATTTCATAAACATGAAGATGTTATAGCGTTTCATCAAACAGTGTCCTAGACACCATGGAGTAAGGATCTTTATTTCACTCGTATTTTTATTACAAAATATTCACTATTGCAGTAATCAAGGGTAGGTAATGATAGATTAGATGATGTACATGCCCAAGTTATTGTGTCTTCATCTTTTAGTGTACATATTTGAATAAAGATATAGCAAAAAGCAGTCATCATACATTCTATCTTCTATTCGCTTAAATGGATGGAAAGGCTAAAGCTGTAACAACAAGTTGTTAAATACTTTGGTGGGTTTTTTTTTGTTAAATACTTTGTTAGCTATTGACCCTACACATGTATAGCATGGCTAATTTTGAATTGTATAGACAGGGAGTGGTTGCTCATGGTCTCAAAAGATGCATAGACTTTTAAAAAGCCATTAAACATCATAGCGAGAGCTTGTTGAGGTTAAGGGCTACAGCCTCCCTCCCGGCCGGAGAGGGTTGAGTGGCAAAATGACATACCAGACGGGAGATAAATACACTCAATCGGTAGTATGGGTAAAAAGTTAACAGTGTTAGAGTTTTGGAGAAAGTATCTGAATGTTAAGTATATTTATAAGGATATTTTCAACTGTTGGATTACTCTTCAATTTTGAAAAGTAATGTGTTCAATTAACAGTGTTAAATGCATTTAATGTGATAGCACTGACTAAATTTGTTATCTGTTAGATTTCTCTGCAATTTTGAAATGTAATGTGTTCAATTAACAGTGTTGAATGCATTTAATGTGATGGCAGTAACTAAATTTGTCATCTGTTAGATTACTCTGCAATTTTGAAATGTAATGTGTTAAATTAAGAGTGTTGAATGCATTTAATGTGATGGCAGTTACTAAATTTGTTTTCTGTTAAATCACTCTGCAAGTTTGAAATATTTTCAATGAACAGTGTTTGAATGCATATATATGATGGCAGTTAAGAAAGTTTGTTCAGGTGAAATGTATTGATCCTTACTTGAGTAGTATTTGTGTTGACATGTAATGGGGCATGTTCCCAGCTTTTCTGGTAATTGTTTGAACCTGAATGGTTTAAAGGCAATATAAGTCCATTGTATTTTGGTATGATGTAATAGGGAGAGTGGTCAAAGTTTTATGTTTGCACACATTTCCTCAGAAAACTCTTTCACGGCATCAGCTCATCAAGGAAATCCCAGTGGCAAAATGACAGATAGACTGGGGCCCCGTTGCATAAAAATATGGTATCTCTCAAAAGTACTGTTGTATCTCTGAAAACTATCGTAACTACCATTGATTATTTTTTATTTGATTGGCTATGGTTGCTATGGTAGTTAAGATAGTTTGCAGAGATACCATAGTTTTATGTAACAGGGTTCAGAAAGGAAACAAATATACTTTACAATCAATCAGTGGTATTGGTCAAAGGTTAACATGAATGTTAGTGGAATTTGTAATCCACTTGGGAGAAAAAGTTCCATAGGAACAACATCCAAATAAATCTGTTCATAATCACCTTCATCTTATACATAGGAGGAGGCTCAACTATTTTTAATTATTTGCATTATATGATTCAATTGGGCGTTATAGAAAAGTTGTAAATTATGACCAGCATATGACACAAAACCTGTTGCAGAGACACAAGACAATGTCCCTCACCATCCATTATTTCAGTCCAAATGACCAAAATCTTGATAAGATTAAAAATTCTTCCAGATTTACTATTCTTTTTGGCAGTAAGCAAGAGACAATATTCGCTAGATCTTCACCCCGGATCTTCACTAAATTTGTCTGTTTTTCATTATCTTGAGATGATGATAAGCTGAAAGAATTTTTATTTCTTGATCAAGTAGAAATGTATTCACTTACTTCTTGTCAAGTTGGTCATGGCTGAAGACAAGAGGAATAATTTTGTTAGAAGGCATGATGTTAAAGTACAAAGATAGTTTTCATGGTTTTGGTAAAGAAAACTTTAAAAATAGAACTTGTTCTACATTTGATAGGCTACTATATCCAAAGTATTTCTGAACAATTTTCATTTATGATTTGAACCTGAGATAACAATGCATACACTGTATAGATTTGTTCAGAGGCTTTTAAACAAGATACAGAAATGGTATATAATAATCATTTGTAAAGACTGGAACACAAGTTAACAGTGATTTATTACAAAAACTGAGTATGAATACATTTGGAATCAGACGTAAATAACACCAATTATTTTATTATAAACTTGTTAATGGTATGTTCAGTATTAGAAATAATCCTCATCTCTCTTTATAATGCAATTTTTCCTTTCACAGTTTTTATGTTTATATTGTGTGGTAATTATATTTATTTATGTCATACATTTTTATATTGTTATCCGGGAAGCAAACCTGTATGGGTTAAAAGAAAAGTTTTTAGCTTTTCCAGAGACATGTATATATTTTACCTGTCTAAATAAATTCAATTAGTTTCAATTCAAACAATTCAAAAATAATTCAAATCACTCAATTGTTTTATAATATTGTACATAATATGCTGTATTATTTGGATATTTATTACATATTCAACTGTTAAATTGTTCCTCATTTGACTATGTATGTGAATTGCTTTAAAATTCAAATATAATTCATTGATAATACAGTCTAGTTGATCTATGCAAGTTAATTGTTTGTTTCTGTGTTATCAAACTGATTTTGCAATAAAGAAATGAATTACAATTGCCTTGGCGCATTTAGGTTATTTCATTATTTCTCAGTCATTCCAGTTGTGCATGTTACAAGTGTAATTATTCCATTATAGCCAAAGGTTTCTTTATTTTAGTCAGATGTATTGTCAAGTTTGCATTTTGAAAGTGTTTGATTTTTGCCTTTTGTACGATTTCCCATCCCCAGTATAAAAAGTAGTCACCTATCAACCCTCGCAAAAGGCAAATCACACTTTGAATATGTAATTTCATCAAATTTCACAATGTTAATACACCATTCTGAAAATGTGTATCATTTGTTACATGTAACATTTTCAGAAATGGAGGTCACCATGTGATAAATGCACACCAAAAGCAACCCTTGGCAAGGTAAATTACACTTGTGGGAATGTTATTTCAACATATTAAAAATCATTTTTCAACATTTTCCAAATGTTAAATTCAGGACTTTTAAAGTGTTAGACTTGTAACGTTTTCCGAAATGGTAAATTAACATTCAGTTAAAACACATAAAAGCAACCTTTCCGAATAGTAAATTACATTTTTAAAACGTTATTTCAACATTTTACAAATTGTATTTACACATTTTCCTAATGTTACATCTAACACTTTAAAAATGTTAGATTTGTAACATTTTTGTAAATGTTGAATTAACATTTAAAAGGTTGTCACTCCTCCAACCTTTGCTAAATGTTAAATCTAACACTTAAAATGTTGAATTTAACATTTCAGTTTTTAGAGTGTACAAATTCGTACCCTACAGTTGATTTGTTACAATTGAGCGAACTTACAGCTGTGTTGAAAAATAGAACCTTCCCGTTAAAGCTTAAAAAAAAGGGGGGAGAATAAAATCAACACAAACACACAAACAAAATACACAAAACAACAAGAGTTTGGTGGAGATTTAAAAAGGATCAAAGACCTATCAGCTTGGCGAGCACTTCAGCGATAACATTAGGGGCACTACAATGTCCCAATTTATCTGAGAGAAAAAAACTCTATTCTCAATTACGAGCTAAACCTTTTGATATATATGTGGGTAGTAACTAGGGATGTGGCAGGCTAATTAAAGTAAAGAGCTTTTGATACTGTCCCTCTTTTTTGCTAAATGTACCTATTAAAATAACTTCGGGATATGTGCAGAGTTTGATCTTGTCCATCTGCCATCCACAATGAAGATGAAGAGGTGTGAACTCCTGAATATCTGTTGCATGAAAAAATGAAAAAGGACGAAATTTAACAAATATGTAAGACATGTGAGGTATGTAAGAGACAGATTCATAAACATGTATTTATTATAGCAAAATCAAGCTATGTACACGATTGGACTCAATGAATATATCTGTCCTCAAACTTGCCTTTTGGAAGGGCCTTCTCAACTACAGTAGCTCCTCCACAGCATAATCTTTCAATGATATTGAGAATTACATCCTTGAAAACCTTCAAATCCAAGTTAAATTGTATCTGATAATACATTGAACTTGACACAGGGCATTCATGAGTATTGTGTTATCTCTTCTATATTTGTGCCTGGGAAATAATTTTTTTTTTTTTTTTTTTTTTTTTTTTTGCTAGATTGCTTTATAGGCTGTTTATTATTATCATTATCATTACTATTTTTATCATTATTCCAAAAAACAGGATCCAGTCTGTATACTTGAAAGACTTTGCTTTGACAAAAGCACAAAGTTCAATCAAGGGCAACTATTATACTAATATTGACCCTTTATTTTATTGTCCTACATGTATATCATCGTCATTATTATTTATTAATATTGGCATAGATCTAGACCTATAAACAGCCAATTTAATTTTCATACAGCCTACCTCTCCAAACTTCAACAAGTTCTTTTTTCCTCTCTGGATTTGTACATGTCTCCAGAGAATATATTTTATTGGAGAAGAAAAGCACCATCCTGAAAAGAAAGAAAGAAAAAAAAAACAAACATAAGTTCAAGTTACATTTCTAGCTAGAAATAAATCTATACAAGCTGTTGTCGCTCACTACAGACTTTTGTACAGTCACTATGTGCTGTATGTTACGTGCTCAACGTAACAGTTACAGTGGAAAAAAAAATCAAGCTAGCAATAAGAAAAAAGACAAAATTTATGACTCTATGAGTATGAGTCAAGCATGAAGAACACAAGGTAGCCGCTGTCACTGAACATCGAAATCGTAATCGAGATTTTTCACTGTCTGATGTGATTGAATATTAGTAAGAAATGAGATACAACTGTAGTGATTATTTTGTGAAAATTTTACGCAGATTTGCTCAACTAACGCTACATCGAGATACAGTCTGTGTAACGTCAGTACTCACTAACATATACAGTTTGTAGGAAATCTAGATCTAGCCTAAATGTTTTAGGTCTGGACTAAGTATGTCTACATCTGAATTAGATAGTGGACCAGGTCTAACAACAATAACAGATTTGCCAAAATAAAAAGGGGATCACATTTAACTGCTAGTCTTCAGATCTTGTCAACTAATGTTAAATTTGAATTTGAAATGCAACAAGTTAACTCCCAGTAACACTAACAAGTAACAGTTAGCCAGGCCCAGGCCAGCTAACGTTAGACTAGACCAAAGTGTTCTGTCTCTAACACTTAGCCTCGTATTCTGGTAGGGTCGGCATGGAGGAGTGCTGACCCCACCAGAATAAGAGGCTAATAACGACGACTGTTAGAGACAGAACACTTCGGTCTAACGTTAGACATTTTCCTCACTTCACTTGACGTGGATTTGATTGCCAACATCTTCGGTTCTAAGTCGTTAGTCTAACTCTAACATTAGGCATAACTGTTACTCTTCAACCAGGTCTCAGTATTTTCAAGACAATAGCCAAATTTCTTCATCTAATAGCAGTGAATAGGAAATATCGTTATGCTGACTGCAGGGGGGAGGGGGGGGGGATGGATAATTCAACAAAAGAACTCGGAAGATCCATGAGTACTGCACGAATTTTCTGATGACGTCCCGCCCGACACTCCGGGCAAGCAGTCAAGACCAAGAGGGTTCTAGTGGCAATCAAGCCGAAGCTAAAGCTCACGACGATGAAAAATGTATTGAAAGTTTGAGAGTAGATTGCCCCAAAATTTCTTCATCAAAACACCTTTGCAACTTCTCAAAATGTAAATAAATACCAGTAGATCACTCACAATGTTCTGATTTCTTTTCAATATAAGTCAATTTAAGAAATTCAAGCATAATTACAGTTGTACTCACCGACAAACTTCTCCCCCTAAAATGATCATTCTGTGCGGGTGACGTCATCACAGCCAACTAAGTAGCGGAAGTGACGAAAAAAGGTCATATTTCGTCTCGATCTATTTATTTGAATATTTACCATATTCATAAGGCAGGGTCCAATCAAAATTTGAGAATATCGCAGTGCGCAAATACAAAAATGAATAATGCATGAGGAAGAATCGATATTTCCCATTTTTATGGCTATCGGAATGGTATCGGGGGCTTCGGGAACGTTCAAATGTCCCCCCGGAAGTCAGATTTTAATACGCTTAAATACGCTTAGCCTGAATGGTGACGCAGTGTTATATATGCAAATGAGGAAAATCCGCGGGTGCTACATTTCTGTCTATACGGTGTTATTAGTCTATGATTTAAAGCAGTTCAAAAAATTTCGCGCGTCATGTGCGCGCGCAGGTTCCAAATAACGTTAAAACGCCGTTTTTTCACTTGATTTGCATTGCTGACACTTTTCCTGACAATTTCCATCAATTTAGAAGTGATTTCGACTAACCATAGGGTCGCACGAGCGCGTCAAAGTTCAAAATCCGTGCGCGCGTCTATTGGACAAGTAATGTAAAAAATGCAAAAACATGCCCTTTTAAAATCTGCTATAGCTCCTTAGAATGCGTGGAGATCCCCAATTTTTTTTTTTACATATTCTGGAAGTTTATGAGTTGTAAATGTGAATCCATGACAAAATTTTACTCTTTCAATGCTATGACGTCATCCTATTCTTATGTGAACTCAAAAATTTTGATTATGAATTTTTGACGTTATATTTTTTTTCTTTAATCGAGGCTATCTCGCTTAATATTCATCATTTTTCGCCGAGATTTCGATATATTGTAGCTGAGACAATTCTATACAAATATGTTGATCATTGTTACTCATTTTGATGACGTTATCATGGTATAAATTCACGATCAAAGATACAATGTCAATTTTTTTCATTTTACGTGTATTCTCTATGGGACATGATTGGATCGTCGAAGACTGCGAGAGAAAACTGAGCACCAGGAAAGCCGCTTTGAATTGTATAATATGGCAGGTTCTCTACCGTATTTTATTCAATCTGAAATGAAAACAAATAGGATCATAAGCATATGTCCAATAAACATTCCTTTTAGTCCTTGAACAAATACATGAGCAGAAAGAGCAAAAATTCTACACAAACTGTGCCCATCTTAGTTGCGTCAATATTCGTTGTTTGATGCTGAAAATTCATTAAAGGAAAATAAGCATTAAAATCCTTAAATTGGCAATGTGATAAAAGGTTTAAAATCACTGTTTTTCCCTACAAATTGGCAACTTTCTGACTTTTCACCATAATTTCTGTCAATCTATACCCATTTCAGATACATGACACTTTATAAGAAAAATGTAGCAATAAAATAAGAATGTTTATTGGACATATGCTTATGATCCTATTTGTTTTCATTTCAGATTGAATAAAATACGGTAGAGAACCTGCCATATTATACAATTCAAAGCGGCTTTCCTGGTGCTCAGTTTTCTCTCGCAGTCTTCGACGACCCAACAATTCAATTTCTTTGGCGGCATTTCCTGGCCAACTTATACAGAAATAAGAGACTTTCGTCTCTTGAACGTCTTGTCTCGATTAAAGAAACGTGGCATCTGCGAACTGCATATCATTAAAAGAATCTGCATAAATTAACAAGCGCTTCATGGTAGCAAAAAAGTGACAAATTGCTAATTGCAAATGACAAGAAATTAAAAAATCAAATAAATGGCTAAATATATATACTTCCAAGGTTTGCTCTGCAAACCATCCTCCCCCCGCCAACCATAGCGGAAAGAACAGGTAAAAATCCCTTTGACAGAATTCTACAAAAAAAAAACCCCAATGTTTACAAACATTGCAAACTTGATGAAAACTTCCAGCTTACAAAAGAAATTAATTTCTTTACAAATATATCCAAAGCTTTGAATTTCTTGAGCTTTTCAAAAAGTATATCAGTATATGTACCTGCATAGATTCAAATGTATCAGAAGTAAATATATCACAAACAATTTTTCTTGTTTACTCCTCATTCTATTTACTCCTCATCATACCCTTCTGCTGGATAGATTACAACAATCTTTGAAATCGGCCGCTTATACTCAGCCCCTTTAGATTTCACCTTCACTGTTCGAACCTTCCCATCAGTCCCAGGGTATACCTGGACAACTCTACCCAAAGTCCACTTTCCTCGAACCGCATTAGGGTCAGACAGTATAACCACGTCGTCGATTCGGACATTGCGTCTGTCACTGTTCCATTTTCGACGTGGCACAAGAAGTGGGAGGGTATCACGCATCCAACTTTTCCAGAACGCGTCGACGATTCGTTGGATGAACTCAAAGCGATGTCTAGGGTTCTTCGTCTCTCTGAAGGGACCTTGAGTAACCGTGCTAGATGCTCGCCCAAGCAGAAGATCGTTGGGACACAGATATGTCCCATCGTCAGGATCATTCGGGGTTCTCCCTATAGGGCGCTGGTTGACGAGATTAGCAACCTCTTGGAGACACGTGTGCAGTTCAAAGGGTGTGAGCAGTTGATCTCCGATTGATTTCTTTAAGGCAATCTTGCAGCTCTTGACAAGCGCCTCAGCACACCCATTGTGATGTGGTGCAGACGGAGTGATGAACTTCCATGTCGTTCCCTTCTCGGCGCAGAAGTCTTTCAACTCTTCAGCGCTCCATCCTCGCACCATCTCGCGTAACTCTTTCTCTGCCCCGACGAACTGCGTGCCATTATCACTGAGAATGAATGCAGGTTGACCCCTTACAGCGAAGAATCTCCGTAGAACCTGCATGAACTCCATAGAAGTACAGTCAACTGCTAATTCAAGATGTACAGCTCTCGTATTCAGACAGGTGAAGATGACGCCATAGTGTTTGGCTGTCTTGTTCCTGCCTACCTTCACCAATATCGGTCCAAAATAGTCGACTGATGAGAAATGAAACGGTGGTGTGAATGGGGCAACCCTCTCATCAGGTAGATCAGACATGACTTGAGACTCTACATGGTGTTCCATGCGTCGACACACCACACACCTATACTTCACAGTCTTAGCCAGTTTATGAATTTGAAGTATCCAGCATTGTCTTCTCGTCTTTGCTGCAGTAGCTGCTACCCCGCCGTGTCCAAGTTGATGCATGTGTCTCGTTATCAGCACCGATATCCATGCACCATAGGGTAGCAAAGCTGGATGCCTCTGCTCAAAGGATATCAGAGCCTTGTCTAGTCGTCCTCCGACTCTGATTACTCCGTCGTCGTCTACGAAGGGACTCAGCATCTTGAAGTCCCCTTTCTCTACCTTCTGGTGCAAGGTTCTTTGGGCCTCCTTAACCAGGAAGCGTTCAGCTTTCTGCAATTGCAATGTCCAAGAGCTTTCATCCTCGGAACCAGTATTGTCATCAGACCTCGAGCGACGTCCAGCTTTCAACTTGTCGACGAATTTGAAGACATAGGCAGTAACTCGGATTACTCTTCTCCAACTAGAGAATCTCTTGACATCGATCACATCTTGCCTGGCTGAGATGTGATTAACTCTGCGACGTTCTGCTTCGACTTCTGTCTTTGCTTCAGGAATGGGTTTCTCTGACGGCCATTCCTCGTCAGATCTGTACAGGAACGCAGGTCCCTGCTTCCACCTTTCCGAGAGCTTCTTTACTGGCAGACCTCTAGAGACGTCATCAGCTGGGTTCAGCTCTCCCGGAACATATTTCCACTGTGCAGGGTTGGTATGGCTTTGGATCTCACCAATCCTTGTTGCTACAAATGGCTTGAATCTCCTACCCTCACTTCGAATCCAGGATAGGGCGATCATGCTGTCAGTCATGAAGAAGATCTTCTCAGGCTGCAGCCTTAGTTCTTTCATCACAGTTGTATATACTCTTGAAGCCATCACTGCTGCCTGAAGCTCAAGTCTCGGCACCGTCATCTTCTTCAGGGGGGCTACTCGAGATTTGGCAAGTACAAATCTAACAGCATATCCACCATCTTGTAGCTTCCACTGTAAGTATACGCAGGTACCGAATGCTAACTCAGATGCATCGGAAAAAATGCACAACGTGGGGTGACCAACAGCCATCGGTGGTGTCAGACATCTCTCACATTTGACCTGATTCAAGTCCTGCAATTCGTTCAAGAATGTCACCCACCACTCCTGTTGATCACAAGGAAGAGGTTCATCCCAGTCGTATCCTTTCTGCCATAACTGCTGCATTCCAATTTTTGCACGAACTAGTACGGGAGCAGCAAATCCTATCGGATCGAATATTCGTGCAATCCTACTCAGGATCTTTCTCTTGGTAAGCCGACTCTTTTCACCATTCCCATCATTAGGTGAACTGGAAATTGCCTCCTTTACTTTGTAGAAGAACATGTCTTGCTGGTTGTCCCATGCTATTCCCAGCACTTTGTCTTCCAAGGCAGCTTCGAGGATGTGGGCTTCCCCTTCCTTCTTACTTTCTCCTCTCAAAGCTTCGTTGCTTGTCCAGCCTTTGACTTTGTACTTTTGTAAGCTGGAAGTTTTCATCAAGTTTGCAATGTTTGTAAACATTGGGGTTTTTTTTGTAGAATTCTGTCAAAGGGATTTTTACCTGTTCTTTCCGCTATGGTTGGCGGGGGGAGGATGGTTTGCAGAGCAAACCTTGGAAGTATATATATTTAGCCATTTATTTGATTTTTTAATTTCTTGTCATTTGCAATTAGCAATTTGTCACTTTTTTGCTACCATGAAGCGCTTGTTAATTTATGCAGATTCTTTTAATGATATGCAGTTCGCAGATGCCACGTTTCTTTAATCGAGACAAGACGTTCAAGAGACGAAAGTCTCTTATTTCTGTATAAGTTGGCCAGGAAATGCCGCCAAAGAAATTGAATTGTTGGATCGTCGAAGACTGCGAGAGAAAACTGAGCACCAGGAAAGCCGCTTTGAATTGTATAATATGGCAGGTTCTCTACCGTATTTTATTCAATCTGAAATGAAAACAAATAGGATCATAAGCATATGTCCAATAAACATTCTTATTTTATTGCTACATTTT
>JAPZVO010000125.1:45000-84873 GCA_029962745.1 Echinometra lucunter | reverse complement strand
CCTATTAGCTTTGTGTACGTGCAGATAAGTAATCTGATATGATGATCTTTAATTTAAGCTAGCTAGTGGTAGGAAACGTTTGGTCGCCATTTTTTTTGTACAGAAACCAGAGTTAACGCAAAGATTAGGGACTGATCATGCTGATATCTACATGTAGATCTCACCTCAGGCTCAAGGCCTGATTGAAAAGGAGCAGGGATCTCAGGAGATATTAGGTAGGCCTAATTGAAGCCTTTCAACAAGCAGTAAGGCTAAACAATAGACATTTGTCGACGGATTGTGATTGTGATTTCTTATGATTCTCTAGACTCTGATTCATTGTGATTGTAATTGTTGGCGTAGATCCATATCTACTTTCTGTCATTGGCCGAAAAATTTAGTTTAACCTTTGGAAAGTTGCCACTTGGCCTCTTCACATAAAAACCAAACTTGTACAAAAGAAAAATATGATAGTCTGGATCGCAGAAAAAAAAAATTGCATCATATTTTGCTTAATTTGGAATTTAAAAAATGCCTTCTCTCAAGTTTCAGTTTCATGACTTTCAGTGCAAAATGATGCTTGAAAGTTGGGTGTATAGTCAACAGATTCTGACTGCTTCACTCGTTCATCACTTCCTGCCCAGACATGCTGGAAACAGTTGGGGGGGGGGGGGCAAATTAACATCCCAATGCCATGGTGCAGGCTCACATTTTTAGGGGCTCATGAATTGTCACCCCTAATAATAATATAAAACACATGCTCACCCACCTGCTCACGGAACACAGATGCACCTTTACACTCCATACTACACTCATGCTACACTCAAAATATTTCTCTAACATGTTTATTCAACACAAGGAGGGGGGGGGGTCACTTCCATTGAAGAGTGGACAGCATCCGCGAGAATCGTCCTAGAAAAAAGCACCCTAAACGAGGATTCAAGGGCAGGCCGCTAGGACACCCTAAACACGGATTTTGTGCAGATGTCCCAGATTTGCACACCCTAAACAGGGATTTCATTAATTGTTGGGATATTCATACCCCTGTAGAGATTTGGCCCCATTCACATTCACATACACACCTGTTACATTCACATTCCACTAGCATTAAGTATGTTAAGTACATGACAATGCACATGGCATGCATTGTTCAGTAGAGCACTGCCAAGATTCAGTCAGTGCAACTTTTGAGCTTGGAATGGACAGACGTGTTTTTACAACCGATCTTCTTCTAAGTCTGAGCTCTGCACCCTGCACCATTTGTCTTCGCTTCGGGAGATCTCCCCATCGGGCAGCTGTTTCCCTGAGGACTTAGAAGTAGTAACTCAAGTAAGAGTAGTTTAAGGTAGCATCACATTGTAGTGTAGTTTAATGAGTAATTTCTCGGCCATTTTACTACAATTGGCGTAGTCGGCAATTGTAATTTGCGTAGGGAGTAGTATACACACGTGTATCACATAGGCAAAAATCCGCCATTTTGTTTACATAGACTCCTGTGTTATAGCAATTTCTGATTTTTTCAGCTTCTGTTTTTAGAGTTTATATCGTAATATTTTGTTATCCCATACTTATTCATCGTTGTAAAACTTGTTTTTAGAGACTCGGTGAATATTTTCATTTTCATATATGAAATTTTACTGCTTATTTCGGCCAAATTTCTTGTAAAAATTTTCCACTAAAATAAAGCCGTAGCAGACGACATTTGTCTTATCCCCGGCTGTAGTTTCGAATGAATAATTGCATTCATACTTTATTGCCTTGTTTAAAGTGATATTTTTGTAATTTTGGCCGTATTTTAGGTAAAATTTGAGGTGGCAATTAGGGATAGGTAGGATAAATTTTTCATTGAGCTGCCATTCTGCCTTTTCAAATTAGATTGAAGTGGGCGTGGTTAGTTAAACTTAACAGTTAAAGCTGAACTTGATTCTTCAAATTTTCTATTTCAAATTTAATTTGTGGTGGTAGGGGCCAGCTCAAATTTTTGCCGAAAGAAGAAAATTGGAAGTGTAGTGTAGGTTTGACAAGGATTAAACTTTAGTGATCATTATATTGTAGTAAGTAACTATAGCGTAGTAATTTTGTCCTACTTTTCAGTACTTGTTTAAGTGTAGAATTACATAGGCCTAGCTTTACTTTGTAAATTTATCTAAGTACTTGTTTAAGTGTAGAATTTAATTTTGATTGACTTTCTATGCTTGTCAATCAATTCAAGTATAGAAAATAAAATTTTTGATTGACTTTTTACCTATACTTATCAAATTAAGTGTAGGAATTTTTGATTGACTTTCTATACTTGTCAATCAAATCGTGTATAGAAAGTAAATTTTTGATTGACTTTTTACCTATACTTATCAAATTAAGTGTAGGAATTTTTGATTGACTTTCTATACTTGTCAATCAAATTGAGTGTAGAAAGTAAATTTTTGATTGACTTTTCACCTATACTTATCAAATTAAGTGTAGGAATTTTTGACTGATTTTCTGCCAGAACATTGTCAGATCAAGAAAAACACTAAGTAAGTAGGAAACTAAGTATGAAACTAACAAAGTAAAAAAGCAAGAAACAGCAAAGAAACAAGAAACATAAGTAACTAAGCATGAGAAACTAAGAAAGTGAAATAATATTAACTTTCTGCCTGTAATTTACAGTCAGATTGAACTCCCACTCTTTTCAATTTTGTAGGGGGAGTGAATAGTAGCTGAAAATCAAGAAAATTTAAGTGTAACCTTAGGCATTTTGATATTGTACTTTTCCTATTTGTAATTAAGACCATTCAGTATCTAGATTCTGTCTAGATTCACTTAGGGTAATATCAATAACATTGACCATTTGTGCTTTCTTCATTTAATATTGGCAATTTTCCTAGATATTGAGCAATCTCTCCTACATGTACATCATAACTAACCCTGTGATTAATATAATAAGACTATGGTTCTTTCTCACAAAATAAGAATTAATTTTTGTGATGAGACAGAAGTTTTGAAGGTTTGCAATGAAACAAAAGTAACCCAAATTTTAGATTGGAGAGAATATTGTGGGAACTTAGATAAGGAGTTATTTTTGAAATGTCCCCGCCTTGATGGAGCCGTGGCGCTCCTTGACTATTTTTATTTTACACCTTACCCGGGCGTCCCAACGAAAATACATGTGGGTGTGCCAGCTACTCCATCTCCTTTGCAGGGATCGTTCCCTCTATCGAGGCCCCAAGACATGGGACACCTACAGCAACGTGGTTCTGGAAAGGTCGACACAGGAAGGGGAGATTCTCAGCCACAGTACCCCCCTCATTCACAGCCGTCTTCTCAGATGCTCGGCTCAGGGAGGTTAGATTCCCAACCGTGGTACCCCCCTTGCCCACAGCAAACTCCATCCTTTCCTAACCCTACTCAAAATCATCCCTTTGAGCAATCTTCTTCCTACTCTCCGCCTACCCTTCCAGAAGGGATCTCATTCGATGGCAAGTCAAGCTGGAGGGCATTTAAGAACAAATTCACTTCTTACGCTTCCTCGTGTGGCTGGAATGGTCCTACCTGCCGGAATGCCCTGTGCTGGTCTCTTAAAGGTATACAAATGTAGCATTGGAATACTACTCCAACCTTTTGGATCAGGGCAATTTGGATTTTATGTTTATCATGTCGGCAATGGATCGTCGTTTTGATTATGGTAGGTTCCCAGAAGAGGCTTTAGCCGAATTTCAAACGGCTCGCCAGCAGCGTCATCGTCGTCACCCCCTTCCAACAGAGCAGACCTATCTGTATGAACAGGGTGTTGACAACACTTCCAAGGGTGCGGAGCCAGAAGTTTTACAAGTTCGGCCCCCACCATCTGCCAGGCAATGTGTTAATACAAGTTCCACTTCTACCGAAGAACAAAGTAAAACTCTGTTTCAGTTTAGTACTGAAAATGACATTGATAGTCTAAAAACAGAAACAGGTTGCATAAGGAGTGATATCACTGCCTTAAAAACAGAAATAAGTGATTTAAAGAAAAACATGGAAAGTATTGATACAACCCTGGCAGAGGTGCTTAAAACCTTGAAGACCCTCGAGGCCCAGAAAAAGTCTCGGGCCAGCTCTTCCCTTTCGTTTGCAGAGGCCCAGGAAAACTCCAAAGGATCGAAGAGCCAGGCCGATCTCCGATCCAGGAAGGATTAGGCCTCCAACAAGTAAGCATGTCAAATATTGATGACCCGCCTGATGCTCCGGTCGGTCAACCCACTTATAACAGCCTTGAGAGTGAGGTAAGTACATGTAATTCTTTTGATATTTGGGAAGATGAGTGTTTATTCATTGCAGATCTTTTTGAAAGGTATGCCAATGGATTGGATCCTGTAGAGGAAGTTATTGTCAGTAAGGTAAGTAGTATAATTAGTTGTAGCAGTAAGGTAAGTAGTAGCTCTATGTTTTATGTACCTATTGTAGTTGGTAGTGTAAAATTAAGAGCAGTAGTTGATACCGCTGTTAAGGTAACTGTAGTCTCTGACAAATTCCTTCCTCTCCTGGATCCAGCACCATCTATCCTTCAAAGATGTCATTCTGCGGACAGCGGGCCGAAATCAGAAGATTACTGCAGTGAAGGTCGGCCCCGTCCCCATCAAACTAGGTCAAACCTGGTTTGATGAGACTGTGTTCTGTGCCCCATTAGTTGATGATATGATACTTGGGCTAGATTTTCTACAGAAATTCGGTATTGATATCGCTATCGCACAGCCCAAGCTCATCATCGGTAGGGAACAGATACACATGTACTATGGAGCCAGCTCCCAAACTGCCTGCATCCAGAAAGCCTGCACTGCTAGAACGGCTGTGTTGCCCCCTACTAGTGTTAAGCGGCTGAGATGCATTCAGGAAGCCTGCATCGCTAGAAGGGCCAAGATGTCCCCTACTAGCGGTAAGCGGCTGAGATGTCTGGTTGGAGATCACCCAGCAGATCACTGGCTCTTGACGAAAGGGAGCAAGGACTCCTTGTTCCGTCATCCCACCCGAGAGGTCCCCATATGGACTCCTCGGATCGTGTTTGATCGGGGAAAGACATTTTCCAAGCACTCTGTGTCTTGCTATCGGCCCAGAGGCCACCTGGAAGATAGACCGGTTTTCATTTCATTTCATTTGCCCATGGGTCATCGGGTATAAGGAAGAATTATTTATCTTTCCTAATATATTTTATCATCTATTTTCTGGTCCTTTACCCAATGCAACTGCATTGATTTTATTGTTGTTGGATTGTTTATTGTTGACCCATTTAAACACTGGTTTACAACAATAAGTTTCCTGAAACAAATTTGCCAGTTCCATGTGATTGAATTTCCCATTCAATATGTGGTCAACATTTGATATTCTGACTAATTAGATTATTGGGTCCATGATCAAAAAACTGAACCTTGTTCAGATATTCTTAAACATCACCTGTAATTCTCAAGTAAAAAATGTAGCACAAATTATTTTGCCAAAAATTGTTGGAATTATCTTTTGTTATACTGACCTGACCTACTTTTTCCCAAGGTCAAAACAGAATTTGTGTTTTGGATTCCCCAGTGAAAGTGTAGTTAACATGTACATTGGAAAATGTTTCCTCTTGTTAAGCAGCCAGACCTGTGCCAGCAGCACAACAGATTTATTTAGATGGAGCGTCCCCCCACGGAGAAACGTGTGGGGATTAGAGACATTGAGTCTCATTATTTACTTTTGTTTGAAAATACATGTAAATCTATTTCATTATTAATTGCAGTTCTACTGATAAACAATAATATTTTCAATGGCAGAACTGTTTTCCACCAAGTTAGGTAGGAATTGGACTCCATTTGTTATAATACGTGACCTCAATCATTGCAAATTTACACCTCCTGACCTTTGAGGTTAGTATTACATGTCTGTTACTTTTCTGATAATATATGGTGCTTGACTTCATATCAACATAGCACTTTCCAGCTACTTATATCATACCAGCTTACTTTTTGGTTGAGGAATGTTGTTTAACCCTGGAAACCAGACTGCCCTTGTGATAAAATAAGTTTGATCACAATGGGAGAGACTAGACTTCCACATGATTTATAAAAACTTGTTTGCTTTATAAGATTTTATAGAGCTTATCATGAACTGCACTTTCTAATAATTTAGACATGAACAAGGACACTTTGCTGTCCAATTTTTATTCTATTAGACTTGTTAGACTTTTTAGAGCATTCTCTGAACTGCTCTTTCTATCACCTAATCCAATGGCAAAAACGGCATATTAGTTTTCAACTTTTCGATCATTACTTTGTAAACCAAAAACTTGTTACGGTATTTCCCACTTATTCGCAGGAAATATTTTAGTAGCCAATTTATGTAAGATATTTTACAATATTTGAACATGCTGATATTACAAGCATGGCAGATATATGCACATCAAGCCTTGTGGCTTTGTCCTCTCTGTATTTCATTAGTTCATTGCGTTCACTCAGGATCTTTGGGTCAGCAGTTTAGGGTAGAAAAGACTTTTGTCGAAAAACAACACATCTTCTAAAGTATTCTAATAGAATTTGACACTGAGCCCATCCTTGCAGGAACTTAGTGCTTATTCTTATACAGCCTGTACCTCATGAAAGGGCTTCCCAACATTCATAAGAATACTTGACATCTTCAGTAGCCTCCTTGTAGGAGACTGGAGTCTGTGACCTTCAAGAAGTACTTATCATATTCCCTTCTCCTTTTTGTGAATAAGGATATGAATTAAATTTTTGGATTCTTGATTTGACATGACTAGAAATTCAGGCAGGAATCCAGTCAACAGAATAAACCTTTTCAAAGAATTATGTTGGCTCTAAATTTAATGCCCAAAATACACTTTAATGCTCTAACAACTTACAGTTACATGTATATCGGATAACTTCATCCCTTTGTTTTTCTGAATAACAAAAAGTATTGAAGCCTTCATTTACATTGTAACTCATCTGCCATTGTGCCACTGGCTCATGTTACATGTACATAGTAGATTCGGTGATGACCCAATGCATAATTTGAATTGATGGAACTTGTGTTATTTCCCCCAGTTTGTGGCATGTCTAAAGTTGCTCTTTTATTTCATTTAAGTATTATAATTGCTTCGTCAAATATTTAGCCATATCAATCACATCATCACCTCTATTTCATGTATGGTCTATGGATGGTGCATGTTAATTAGCATGTATATGGCCATCCTCTAGTGTTGCCTATGTCCGGCGCAGAAAAATCCCCCACTGCCGAACTGCTTCGGCTCTTAGGAGAATTCTTGTGTTGGGTGGCATCATATTTTGGCCATGGCTGGACTGTTGTCCGAGCTTTGCAATATTCCCAGAGAAAGTTGAAAGAGCCATTTGGGCTCAGGAGTTAGGGATACTTAGCTCTTTCTATCTCCCCTCAGTTCTCCTGGGTATAACTTAAATGCACTATCTGTTTACCCTTTATAGTCACCCGGCCCCATCGAGCCATGTGGCTCTCCACTGGAGCCATCTGGTTTTTCCCCTTTGGCACACTTCTTTCTGTTTTTGTTATTTTCATGCCTTCCTAACACTGTTAACATTTTTCCATACAAGACTGCTCAATCTCATGGCGTTTTGATTTGTAATTGAAAAAGAAAGAAAAAAAAAAAATATATAGCACAATTATAGGTTGAAGCATTGAGCATCTGCCTCTCTAACTAGTTAGATCGGGGGGCATAGACCATTATTGGTTGAGAAGTCCCTGCATATTATTTGTGGACGGGCTTGCCCGATGATCAAATCTGGCCATGGGAGGTATGACAGCTTTTTGCATATACACTGTACCAGGTCAATGTTTGTCTTGTACAATTTCTTTAATACATGTAATTGTGTAAGGTATAATAGGACTTTTTCAATGGAAGTTGTTTCTTTGTGTATACTTGTATACCTAGGTAATCATTTATCTTTCCCATTTGGAAAGACTGTTCAAGTTGAATACGATGCTCAGATTAATTTATAGTTAGGTTTTAAGTCGAGAGTAGGCTCTCGCCTCATAAGATGGGGAGTATTGTAGAGATTTGGCCCCATTCACATTCACATACACACCTGTTACATTCACATTCCACTAGCATTAAGTATGTTAAGTACATGACAATGCACATGGCATGCATTGTTCAGTAGAGCACTGCCAAGATTCAGTCAGTGCAACTTTTGAGCTTGGAATGGACAGACGTGTTTTTACAACCGATCTTCTTCTAAGTCTGAGCTCTGCACCCTGCACCATTTGTCTTCGCTTCGGGAGATCTCCCCATCGGGCAGCTGTTTCCCTGAGGACTTAGAAGTAGTAACTCAAGTAAGAGTAGTTTAAGGTAGCATCACATTGTAGTGTAGTTTAATGAGTAATTTCTCGGCCATTTTACTACACCCCAAACGAGGATATTCCCATTTTTATACCGTGAGAGTGATAGTGGGGTCCATTGAAAGTGTGGAGCTGTTTTTATCTCGAGATAATTCACTGTCTCATTATGTTTTACACAGGAGTTATAGGATTTTCCCTTCACGGGTCTTTTTACAGTCAGTCCCGCAGTCAGTGCAAATTACATACCCTTTTTGTGTTCATGATTTAGGGGGCTTTTTTTTTTTTCATTTTTGGGCGTTTTTGACACTCTGTTCGCGTTCCGCGCATTCCGCGCCTACCCCTGAAAAAATACCCTTTTTCTGCGTTTTTTTTCTCGTGGATGGTGTCCACTCTTCAATGGAAGTGACCCCCCCCCCCCCCCCCCCCCCCCCCCCCCCCCCCCCCCCCCCGGGATTCAACAGGATCAAAGACACCTGCAAGGTAAAGCACTGGCTTTAATTGCCAGGATTTCATTTTAGGGGGCAGTATCACGCAAAGCATGCTTCCTTGGGGGGAGGAGTTTCCCTCTCCCGTGCAAAGCGCAGAAAATTAAGTTTTCGCATTTCATTGCTCCTTTTCTTCCAATATATTAAACCCTTTTCAATCTTTTGTGAAAATTTGACAATTGTGATTGGTTGAAAGTTGTTGCACATTTAAGTATTGGGGGGGGGGGGGCAAAAATGCGCTTTGCCACCCACTTTTTTGTTAGGGGGGTGACCACCCCTCCCGCCCCCCCCCCCCCCGAAGGTCAGGGTTTTAGATATTTTAGTACAGTTTTATAGGCTTACGGTATTTTGTTATCGTTATTCACACAGATCATCATTGTTTTGTGCAAAAATGATGGAAATATCACAGCAGTATACTGTAAATCAGATAATCATGATACTTTTAGAATAATATACAAATGTACTTTGCCTTGAGAGTTCCTGGTTAAAATTATGGGCGGCTCCAAAATAGTACTATTCACTGAGGGGCACAGTCCTGATGAACTGAATGGTACTATTGGAGGCACTGAGTCCCATAGTTTAACCAGAACTTGAAAAATGGCGAAGTATATTTGTTTTTATTTAAGATCTATGTTTATTTACATGTATTTTGTTTTCTTATATTTTCTGCATGTAATTGTTGTTTGATGTTTGTATTCATATTCCATTTTAATTGTTTTTTCAATTGATTATGGTCCCATTGAAAATCAGATAAGGAGCTGAACTGGGCTTTCACCGTGTTTAAGTAAATCAGTCAAATGAAATCACACTTTTTAATTTCATACAAGTTTATGTCTTATCGAAAGCTCCATGGCACTAAAAACGGTATACGGATGAACTGCAAATGATCATAAATTGAGAAACGCAGTAGCTGTGACACCGTGAGAGTTGCCCTTTTCTACATTGTATTACAGTTAACATTAGACACTATGAGAATTTCAGGGGCTCATTTTTGTCTCGCCTGCGTAGCGGAGCGAGACATAGGTATCACTATTTCCGGTGTCGGCGTCGTCGGCGTCGTCGGCGTCGGCGTCGTCGGCGGCGTCGTCGTCAACAATTGTGTTGTACACCCAATAACTTTCTATAGCTTTAAGGTGGGATCACCAAATTCATACCAGAGGTCCATCTCTTGAAGGCGCAGGTCAAGTTCGAATATGAGTCGAATTTGAATAAGGTCAAAGGTCAAAGGTCAATGAACTTTCCATGACTGGCACTGTGCTATATTGTACACACAATAACTTTTTATACCTTCGAGGTAGGATTGCCAAATTCATACAAGAGGTCCATCTCTTGAAGGTGCAGGTCAAGTTCGAATGTGAGTTGAATTTGATTAAGGTCAAAGGTCAAAGGTCAATGAACTTTTCATGACTGGCACTGTGCTATGTTGTACACCTAATAACTTTCTATAGCTTTGACGTGGAATCACCAAATTCATACCAGAGGTCCATCTCTTGAAGGCGCAGGTCAAGTTCGAATATGAGTCGAATTTGAATAAGGTCAAAGGTCAAAGGTCAATGAACTTTCCATGACTGGCACTGTGCTATATTGTACACACAATAACTTTTTATACCTTCGAGGTAGGATTGCCAAATTCATACAAGAGGTCCATCTCTTGAAGGTGCAGGTCAAGTTCGAATGTGAGTTGAATTTGATTAAGGTCAAAGGTCAAAGGTCAATGACTGGCACTGTGCTGTGTTGTACACACAATAACTTTCTATAGCTTCGAGGTGGGATCACCAAATTTATACCAGAGGTACATCTCTTGAAGGCACAGGTCAAGTTTGAGTATGAGTTGAATTTGAATAAGGTCAGAGGTCAAAGGTCAATGAACTTTCCATGACTGGCACTGTGCTATGTTGTACACACAATAACTTTCTATACCTTCGAGGTAGGATTGCCAAATTCATATGAGAGGTCCATCTCTTGAAGGTGCAGGTCAAGTTCGAATGTGAGTTGAATTTGATTAAGGTCAAAGGTCAAAGGTCAATGAACTTTTCATAACTGGCACTGTGCTATGTTGTACACCTAATAACTTTCTATAGCTTTGACGTGGAATCACCAAATTCATACCATTTTTCAAACAATAAGTTTGCCATAACACCTTAATAATTAATTTAATTTTACAATTTTACTCACATTATTATCAGTTACATTCTTTTTCACAAACATTCATTTCCTTACTTGCATGGAAATAATTATAGCTTCATAGTATTAACAGCATTCTTAGTGTTATCTGATTTCCTAGGGATAAAGTAGGCCTATACCATTATTGCATATGTAAACTGTCAGAACCACAATTCACCCCCTAAACTGCTGACAGCCTCAGAAGTCATATAGCATAGTATTGACATGCAGTCTCTTCATGACTGCAATATGCAGGCGAGACAACGCTTGGCGTTTGCCTTGTTTGTTTTTGGTTTTCCATGGCTCTTTTTAGCATTTTGGAGGCAAATTTGCCCTGAGACCTCATGTATTTTCTTTCCCAACACTTGAGCTGTTGTATGCCCATTTCATTTCGGGCATAGATTTTGTGTATTGTGACATTTCACAATACATGTAGTTTTACTATCTGGAAATTGTTATTATAAAAAGGCACATTATTTTCCAAATACTATGGCATGCAGACGACATTCTGTAATACTTGAAAAATACTATAATCACTAAAGGGTTGATGTCTTCTCCAAAATATTATATACTACTGTATATACAGTGTATATCCCCAATTTTAGTGAATACCTTTATGAGCAGGGGTAAATCAAGGAAATCAGATAAACCTTAAAATCTTCATTCCTTGGTAGGCTAATTTCATTACAGTGAACTGCTGATATGACCTTTTTAAAATGTGATGTTTTTATTCTCATTGAAAATTTTATTTCTATTTGAACAGCTACTATATGGACAGGTCTGGTGTGATTTAAAGTAAAGCAGCCTAAGCCTCAGCTTCCATCATGCCTGTCTCTCTTACTGAATGGCGGGTCAGGATTGGGAGATTCATCCAAAACCCTCTAGATATTAACAAGCAGGAAATGATCCAAAGATTCCTGGAGCGATGGAAAGCTAAAAAGGAAAAGACAGGAGCCAGCACACCAGCTGCTCAAGATCAAACACCTTGCCAATCAGCAAAGGAAGAAAAGCCAAAGATGGCAGCAAGTCCACCATCTACTCAAGATCAAACACCATGCCAGTCAGCACAGGAAGACAAGCAAAAGACAGCAGCCAGCCCATCATCTATCCAAGACCAAGTGCTGAGTGAATCAGCAAAGGAAGAAAACTCAAAGAGGGAAGCAAGTCCACCATCTACTCAAGACCAAACGCTGTGCCAATCAGCAAAGAAAGACAAGCTAAAGACAGCAGCCAGTCCACCATCTCCTCAAGACCAAACACTGTGCCAATCAGGAAAGAAGGACAAGCTAAAGACAGCAGTCATTCCACCATCTCCTCGAGATCAAACACTGTGCCAATCAGGAAAGAAGGACAAGCTAAAGACAGCAGTCATTCCACCAACTTCTCAAGACCAAACACTGTCCCAATCAGCAAAGGAAGACAACCCAAAGACAGCAGCCCGTCCACCACCTTCTCAAGACCAAGCACCATGCCAGTCAGCACAGGAAGGCAAGCAAAAGACAGCAGCCAGCCCATCATCTATCCAAGACCAAGTGCTGGGTGAATCAGCAAAGGAAGCAAGCCCACCATCTACTCAAGACCAAGCACCATGCATATCATCAAAAGAAGAAAAGCCAAAGTTGGCAACCAGTACACCATGTACTCAAGACCAAACACAATGGAAATCAGCAAAGGAAGAAAAGTCAAAGACAACATCCAGTCCAGCAGCTACTCAAGATCAAACACCATGCCATTCAGCAAAGAAAGAAAAACCAAAGATGGCAGCCTGTCCACCATCCACCCAAGCACCATGTTTACCCATCTGTACTCCTCAGACCACCCTTCTACCATCATCTGCCGAGACAGGTCCTGTTGTCATGTCCCTTATTACTCAAGTCCTTCTGATGCTTCTGACTTTGATGACAACGTGTTTTCAGTGGTGTAGGAAACGATGTTCTTCTTTAACCTTTGGCCAAGCTGACAGCCAAGCAGAGACAGCACAGCCTCTGAAGACTAAGGTTAGACAAGTCAAACAAGTGTTTTTTAACTTTAATATATTTCACAACCCTGGCGGAAACAATCAGCATGTTGAAAAATTTCTCCCCAATATGAATTATCGAATGGTTGAAATACTGTACATTGATCTAATGAAGAGTTCATTTCCAAAAGGTACTACATCCATTTTTTATCAAAATAGATTTTTTTTTAAAATTAATGTACTCATTTCCAGAAACTTTATACACTATTTTTAATACCAACAAAAAGTTGAATTTCCAATTGAAATTTTTTTTTAAATGGCACTGAAAAATCAATTCGATTCCGAAAGGTACTACATCCATTTCAGTTCGGTTCCAAAAAGTATACATCTATCCAATTAAAAGAATGATCAGTTGATTATAAATAAATCTGTAGACAGATTTTTTAAAGACTATTTTCACTATTGTGTCATGTAGTAAAACATTCAGCAAAATTTGGAGATTTTTTGGGGAAAAGTATCATTCCAAACTGAGATTGCTATGATATTTAAAAAACAGTGTTTTTCTCACAACTTGGATTTATGGATGTAGTACCTTTTGGAACTGAATTCTTAATTTATCCATGTATTTGATATGACCAAACTTTTGAAAATTCTTCTGCCATTCCAGTCTTACTTGAGAGCTATTACATGTATATGTTTTATTTGAATGAATAATAATGAAATCATTGTAGATATTGGTTTTCATTTAATTTGAAATGGACATTCCCATGAGATAAGCACAAATTTGATTATACAGTCTGGGAAATTTCGGTTCCAAAAGTACTACATCCAGTCAAATAAATAAATGATTAATTGATTACAAAGAAATCTGTGGACTTAGATTTTTGTAAAGAGCGGTTTTACTTTTGTATTATACAGAAGTATGGTCAGCGAAAGTATCTTTCCAAACTGATGTTGCTAACTATGATAATTGAAAAATCCTCTTTTCCTTATACCACTTTCACACCAAGCAAATATAACGGAATAAAAGCGTTTTTTGAAAAAAACGCTTTGGTATGAACACTCGGCAAAGCGTCATATTTGAAAACGGAATCAAATATTCCGCAATCTACGTGTGAGGTCTATCACTAGGTTTTGAGGTGTTTTGAAAACGGAATATTCCAAATATGACGCTTTATTTTTTGGTATGTACAGAAAAAAGGAAATAAAGCGGAATGAAATGTCAAAGGTCAACCAGGTTCCCACCAAAAACCTGGAAAATGCGGGAAAAGAGTGAAAGCGCGGGTATCTTCGATCGCAGCGCTAGCGAGCTGCATGGATCGGCATGGCAGTGCAGCGTACGTTCGACGCTACTAGCTGCATGGACATGAATCATGTATGAAGAAACAAACGCGTTAGCATCACAGAAATACGTCTTCTATTTCTGTGGTTAGCATTCGTACATGAGTTTAAAAATTAAACCCTCCATACAAATAAAAAAAAAATTATTCAGTAAATTTAAACAAATTGCAATAAGTTAAGTAATAACTATACATTTCATTCTGAAATAACTGATTTGTTTTGTTACATATATCAAATAAAACAAAAAAATTATACAGCTAGAGATAGCAAAATGCATGGTGGGTAATGACGTATTTCCGCACTCTCTCTCACCGTAATATTACGCTTTCGCTCAAAACGGACTTCATTGGTTCAGTGTGAACAGAAACCAGAAGCGTTTTGGAAGCGTTTTGAAAGTGAAGCGTCATGAAATATAACGGCATGGATATTCCGTTTCGGCAGTGTGAAAGCAGTATTAGAACTTGGATTTATGGATGAAGTATCTTTTGGAACTGAACTCTTCAAATAATCTCTTATATTTTTAAATGGTCATTGTGATCCATTAAAAATTTGATTTTATTTTATTTTCATTTCTGCTTTTGTCTAGAATTTTGGAATTATTTCCTCACCTAAAACTTGTTCATAAACTGTAAACCAGTATTAAAGTGATTTCATCTGTGATAGCTTGTTACATCATCATTTCACAAAGCCCCCAAATTATCTGACCCGTCAATTAGATTTACATCATAAAACAGGATTCAGCTCTACATAAATGTATCTCTTGTATATATCCCTTTAATTTCAGATGTTCCTGTCAACATCATGCTTTTCCAGTGGACTGCAATTCTTCGGGAAGATGATATCTTACACCATGGTTGGATTCTTTCATCTCTATCTTGCAATGATTCTATTGATGAGATCTGGTGACGTTGAAACAAATCCAGGTCCAAATACTCCAGAAAGGTACATAAATACATGTAGATAATAAGGAACTGTTTTAGATCTTTTGAATATATGTATTTTAGCTCCTCTCAGTGGCAGCAGGCAATATTTTGCAGTGTAGTGCTTCTTCCAGGAAATCATATTCAACAATCCTGACAGATAGTGTGTTGTATAAAGAAGGAAACCTGAATTTTTCCATCAGAGTGTGATCACTTCAGGGTACCATTGATGATATCCTATGTTGAGAGACTTCTGTCACCCAACTTTATTTTTATCTCACATTGTATGGATATGGTTCCTTAGAAAGTTCTGAGATTGGGACTGCTTTAGACCAAACGATTTTCAACATGGGTGTAAGGGTGTTGATCAAAATTGCACTTTTTTTAAGCAGAATGTCCATCCATGACACACCATTTTTTACATCTATTCAAAATCAAGGGTTCGATTTCAAATTCTAAATGGAGGATAGGAAAGCCAGTTTATGTGACTAACATGTGTACTTAAAAAATATCTAACAAAGTCGATTCATTTCGGATAGAAATAGCAAAAGAGTACTAGAAGGTCACAAATTTAATTTCTGTCTTGTCCATTCGTGACACTGAACCTTTTTTCGATCCATGCATTTGAATAGGAAACCATGACAGCCAAACTCATGTACTTCTCAGAAAACTAGTAGTGACACCCTTCATGATAAGCCATAAAGTAATCCATGATACCTTGTCACTTAATTTGTCCATGCCTTTAAAATTTGGGGATTTTTTTTTAAATGTCTGTCCATGACAAACTGATCACATTCATCACTTAATCACGAAATAAATATTTCGTGATGAATTTGTATAATTCATGTCAAGATCATTTCTTCCTCTTTCATGTCGTACCAAAAGTGTTATATTGACACACATGAATAGGAATAAGCTATTGAGTAATTTCAAGCCTTCTGCACACAGATCTGTTTATGCCTCCGCCCACCGTAGGTGGTTGCCGGAGGCATTATGTTTTCGGGTTATCCGTCCGTCCGTCCGTCCGTCCGTCCGTCCCGTTTTCGTTCTCGCGATAACTTAAGAACCGTTTGACAGATCAACTTCAAACTTGGCTTGTGTATCCATATGGGAGGGACAATGATCTGATTAGATTTTGGAGTCTCAAAGTCAAAGGTTAAGGTCATAGAGGTAATAAAACACATAAAAATGGCTCGTTCTCGCGATAACTTAAGAACCATTTGACAGATCCACCTCAAACTTGGCACAGGTATGCATATTGGAGGGACAATGATCTGATTAGATTTTGGGGTCACAAGGTCAAAGGTCAAGGTCATAGAGGTAATAAAACATAAAAATGGCTCGTTCTCGTGATAACTTAAGAACCATTTTTTTTTTTTTTTAATTATATGTTTTATTGATTTCAATGATTACAAACAAACAAATTAGGCGACAATTACATAAGATAAACAAATAAAAAATAACCGCAAAATAACATCATAGGAATAAATTTAGCAATAAAAAGCAGTAAAATCTCCTTCAAATAGGCTAATTATTTCGTATAAGTGGTAAATTTGCAAATCAATAACAACCGACGGTGCTAACAGAAACATTACATCAATTAATATATAATGTATATGTATAACTCTATAAATCAAACTTCCATTTCTTAAAATGGATATGGAGTTTCCCTCTTTTCTTAGCTACAAAATATTCTGTCTCTTTTTGAGTTTTCATAAATTTCTTAAAAGATACAAATTCTGGCTTGGTATTTTTGAATTTGCATAGAAAGATGAAATATTTCAGGGACAGAAACAAAAAGCAAGGAATTTGTCAGAGGGTACACCAAACAATTTCTTGAAATTATCCAATGTAAAGTTATTATCATGTTTTGAACGAACTATTTGGAGTAAATCTTGCCAAAGAGGGGTTACAACATTGCAATCACAAAACAGATGAGTAATAGATTCAGGCATTGTTTCACAAAAGCTACAGTTTGGGGAATCTTTTCTCTTTATCTTAAACAAAAAGTCATTAAGAGCAATCGATTTGTGAAAAATCTTGAAGTAAAAAGAACGCAAACGAGTATTAATTGAACACATGAAATTAGCATTATGAACTTGATTCCAATTTAAATCCTGTGCAACAGTTACCGTTTTCTTCCAAAAATCATACCTTTCATCAGGGGCACAAGAATCTCTTAATACAAGATATGCATATTTGGGAATTTTCCTGGTTTGAATAAGCTTATCAATAATCAAACCAACAGCATCATTGTCAGAGTCTTCAAAATTGGCAGGATCTAACCAAGTGCCAGGTATATTTTTCAACAGAAAGGTATATTTCCTTCTATCCTTATGAGAAACGTCAAAATCTAGCATTAATTCTTCAAATAATTTGTGTCCAGGGATTGGTGGGTTCAATAAATCTGATACCTTGTAGACATTTTTTGCATACCATTCATCATAGTAAAGGTATTGTTTTGATTTTGATCGTATCTTTTTATTAAACCATAATGACTGACAAATCCCAATTTCTGAAAAGTACTTCCCCAAAATGTCTTTGCAGGCACCCTCTCTAAAAACATACCAAGTTCGGAGTGAATCTGCCAACTGAGTATTCTTTAAAGTATTCAGTATAGATTCGGGGGCATGAGAAGCCTACAAAATATCTAAGTTATCATGAAATTTTTTCAAAAATATTAATTCAATTTTTTTCCACATACTATCATAATTCTTGTCTAACAAGCATTTAACCCATGTCATCTTCTGAGCAAGGGCATACGAATAAGGATCAATCATTCGAAGACCACACTGGTCATAATCATTGCACATTAATCTTCTTTTCACCCTGTCCTTACCACCACTCCATATAAAACTATAGAATATCTTATTCAATTCCTTAAAAAACTGGAGAGGGATTTTAATTCCTAAGACCGAGAAAAGATACAAAAACTGTGGCAATACTAGGGATTTTAATACACATATTTTACCAATCAACGAGAGATTTCCTAAACGCCAACAGTTGACAAGCTGTTCTATTTGTTTTATTTTTTTCTTATAGTTAAGATCAAATAATAACCTTATATCAAGTGAGAAATTTATGCCCAATGATTTGAAATGACTAGCTTTCCAAGATATCCTTTGACCAACAGCAGGAAACTCTGTACAACCTCTCTTAGAACCTATCCAAACGGCTTCTGTTTTACTCATGTTAATTTTACAACTGGAAAGTTTACTAAAATAGTCTAAAAGCTTAAATAAATTGTCAAAAGATTCTGTTGAACCATCTAAAAAACATACTGTATCATCAGCTAAAACTTAAGAACCATTTGACCTATCAACCTCAGACTTGACACAGGTATGCATATGGGAGGGACAATGATCTGATTGGATTTTGGGGTCACAAGGTCAAAGTTCAAGGTCATAGAGTTAATAAAACACATTAAAATGGCTCGTTCTAGCGATAACTTAAGAACCATTTGACCTATCAACTTCAAACTTGGCACAGGTATGCATATGGGAGGGACAATGATCTGATTAGATTTTGGGGTCTCAAGGTCAAAGGTCAAAGGTCATAGAGGTCATTATCTACATAGAAATGGTTTGTTCTTGTGATAACTCAGTAACCATTTGACGGTTCAACAAACTTGGCTCATGTATGCATATGGAAAGGGCAATGGTCTCATTAGATTTGGGGGTCACAAGGTCAAAGTTCAAGGTGAAAGATGTCATTGTATAAATGAAAATAAATCAACATAAAGTGCCATTTATTTCTGATTTGGTAATGGCGGAGGCATAAAGTTGGACCACGCGTGGTCGAAGATTCATCTAGTTAATAATGTAATCACAATATTAACTCCCCCCCCCCAAAAAAAAAAAAAAAAAAAAAAAGAAAAAAAAAAAAAAAAAAAAAAAAAAAAGAAGAATATGGAAAAAATAGAAATGAGTGAACTTTCATGATGTTTTGAAGTAGAACGCTTGAAAATGCATAATGTCCTGAAAAGAATGTTCTCTCTCTCTCTCTCTCTCTTTCCCTCTCTCGTATTCTTTTATTCATCAATCAACATTTTTAGTTTTTGAAATTGGATTGGGATCTATCAGTCATTTAGCCCCAAAGTCCTTCCACATAACCCTCTCCCTTGTCTTTTCATGCAAATGAAAGCAAAGGGGATCATTACATGGCCACTCATTGTGTTGATTAATACTTTTATATGCAAAGCAATTTAAGACTTAAGGCTTATGTACAGTTTTGGTAGCAAAAGGAAAATTGTCATTAGAAATGATTAGATTTAGTCTTAAATTGTTTCACTTGTATAAAAAAAAATGCATGCCGTGTTGACAAAGTTCCATTCTTGATACAGATTTCTGGTGGAATTTTTGTGTAAACATGAATGCAGCTACACTAAACCCTAGGATAGGACCACTGCTTCCTGAACATTCCTCACACAACAATAATCGCTCTTCCTTAAACTTTTCACAGAATCAGAACTTTTATTTGGTCTTACCCATGTGTACAGGCTCTGTGATCCTTAGTTCTTGATTTGATCAGTTTTACCAAATCCACAAGATTTTTCTGAGGTATTTGCAATTCATATTTAAACTGTTTATTCTTGTGACAGTACTATAAGTGAAATGGAGTTTCTGAAGCTGGCCCGGGACATCCACCCGTCTAACTACACAGTTGTAGGGGTATCTCTAGGGATCCCCTATGTACACCTGGAGGCAATCCTGATTGAGAAGTTGAATAACTACCCCAGTGCATTCATGGCTGTATTCATGAAATGGAATGTCAAGCAGCAACCTCCAAACACAAACAAGAGAGCAGTTTTAGCAGACAAACTGCAAGAGAATGACTTGGGTGACTTATCAGTGAAACTACGCAGTGGATGTTTACTTCCCAACATTACAGGTATAGGTAAACCAATACTGCACCCGAAATACTGCCATGCCTTAAAGTCATGTGATGTACTCTCTACAATGGAAATTTTGTTGTATCCCCTTCCAGAAAATTTAAAAGCATGTTTTCATGATTTCCATAATTTACTTGGAACTTTTGACTAGTTTTAAGTACCCAGGCAATTTTGTAGGCCTAATAGTAAGGGTAGGCTATACAGAGGGGAAAACATGTGATGTTTCAAATCAATTTAGGCTCATGCTTATCTGATGCAGTTTGATCTCCTGAGCATTTTGACACCAATTTTATGAAAATTGGCCAAAAATGATAAGGTGCCGCCCAAAAAACTGATTTGGAGGGGGGGGGGGGTGGTCTGAAAATCGTTTCTCTGTATCAAGTATATTTGTAACTTCACCATTCTGCAACCAATTTTAACAATTTTTGTGTCATTTCCTAAGTTTTGGGGGTTAAGAAATGCATTAAGAATGCCAATTTTTACTTCTGATTCTAACTTCTTTGTCAAATGTACATTTATTCTGAGATTTTGTGAGGGATTGTTGTGCTGTAATGTCCCCTCAAACCTATGACTTTGTATTTCACTTTTACACTGACAATAATCAATGCTTTTGAATTAATGAATATGATTAAATAGAAACTGGCTTCTTGTAACAGGCAACTGGTAACTTACATGTAAAGTGCACTTTGCCAGTACAAATGCATCATGAAACAGCATATTGTTCATGAACAGGTTCTGATTGAGCAAGAAAAATGATAAAATTTGTCATATTTGCATTTACGCTGCTCTCTATGGTCAATTTTATCATCATAAGTGAATTCTTTGTCCAAGAAGACCTAGGAAATGATGCAAAAAATGGTTGAAATTGGTTGCAAAATGATGAAGTTATGCAAATAACCAGTACAGAATGGTGATTTCCAGACCCCCCCCCCCCCCATCATTTTTTTTTTTTGGGGGGGGGGGGTGGCACCTTCTCTTTTTTTGGCCAATTTTCACGAAATTGGTGTCAAAATACCCAGAAGATTAAACTGCATCAAATTTGACAATAATATCCAAGATGAGTGACATATTGTTTTGCTACGATATTTTAAACTCCCGGTTCAAACTACAGTGAGAAAAATGATTTTAAAATGACAAAGTTTATCATGTTTACATTTAAGCTGCTCCCTAAGGTCCAATTTATCATTATAAATGAATTCTTTGACCAATAAAACCTAGGGAATGACACAAAAATGGTTGAAACTTGTTGCAAAATGGCAAAGTTATGAAAATAAATGATGCAGAATGGTGATTTCCAGACCCCCCCCCCCTTCTCATTTTGGGGGCTGATTTTCACAAAATTGGCTTCTTGTAAAAGGCAACTGGTAACTTACATGTAAAGTGCACCTTGCCAGTACAAATGCATCATGAAACAGCATATTGTTCATGAACAGGTTCTGATTGAGCAAGAAAAATGATAAAATTTGTCATATTTGCATTTACGCTGCTCTCTATGGTCAATTTTATCATCATAAGTGAATTCTTTGTCCAAGAAAACCTAGGAAATGATGCAAAAAATGGTTGAAATTGGTTGCAAAATGATGAAGTTATGCAAATAACCAGTACAGAATGGTGATTTCCAGACCCCCCCCCAGACACCCTCCCCCCATCATTTTTTTTTTTTGGAGGGGGGGGGTGGCACCTTCTCATTTTTTGGCCAATTTTCACGAAATTGGTGTCAAAATACCCAGAAGATTAAACTGCATCAAATTTGACAATAATATCCAAGATGAGTGACATATTGTTTTGCTACGATATTTTAAACTCCCGGTTCAAACTACAGTGAGAAAAATGATTTTAAAATGACAAAGTTTATCATGTTTACATTTAAGCTGCTCCCTAAGGTCCAATTTATCATTATAAATGAATTCTTTGACCAATAAAACCTAGGGAATGACACAAAAATGGTTGAAACTTGTTGCAAAATGGCAAAGTTATGAAAATAAATTATGCTGAATGGTGATTTCCAGACCCCCCCCCCCAAATCAGTTTTTTTGGTGGCACCGTGATCTTCTCATTTCGGGGGCTGATTTTCACAAAATTGGGGTCAAAATACTCAGGAGATCAAACTGCATCAAATTAGCATGAGCCTAAATTGATTTGAAACATCACCATTTTATAGCCAATGCACCCCTACTAATAGTTATGCATCATTCCAGTTTGAATATTGTTACCTCGTAGATGAGATGCAGAAATGCAGATATTAAGTGAAATACACTATGTGTAATTTTAATGTAATCTAGCATTGTTCATTTATACATTTATAAGCAGTGTTGTATCCAAGGCCGGCTCAGCCGAGACCGAGACCACTAAAAAATGTACATTTTTAGCGTGTGTTTAAATATCACCTGTTTAATTTGCTGTGACCAGTTTGGGGTCTTTATCTAGACCTTTTAATTGTTCACTAAAAAGTATTTGAGCCATGTATATTTCTGGATTCTCCCCCTGATTTTTTTTTTTTTTTTTTGAACTCTGAATCATTTGAATAAGAATCACTAAGGCTAGCAAATTAGCAAAAACAATCATAAGTCAAAACATCAAGTCATCAACAGACTAAAGCTAACAAGGGATTGAAGCAACTAAACCAGCTCCCGGCAGAATTATTCGTGTTGGCATAATTCACACAAGACCCAAGCAGAAGGGTTACAAAGTACACAATACTAACAAATACACTATACACCGCCATTCATGCAGGGGCGTAGCTAGACCTTTTTCAGTGGGGGGGGGGGGGTGTAGAGGCCACTGCTTACCGACAAACATTGTCACCGATTACCGACAACCAATGTCTATTATTAAACTGTATAAAGCCCATGGGGCACTTTCAATTGTGTGCCTCTATCATATTTTCCTTCATCTCTCCTACACATTTCATTCAATTTCAACCAGATTTGGTAATTTTTATATAAGGCGAGGAAGGAAATGATGCTCCTTTTTATTTTAGAAGTGATCACGAGATGGGTCTATACGATATTTAAATGATAAATTTGGTCACTTTGCCTGCAGAATTCCTTCGCTTTCCCCCAACATTCTCTGTCTAAATATTACATGAGCGAGCGCAGCGAGCGAGAAAAAATATACACTGTTTGTCATGCTGTTCACGAGACAACTTGGATAAATCTGATGTATTTGCTCATCAGACTTGCGGACTGACTGTATTTTGTCATCAAAATGCATTTTGAACAATAAGATATCTAAATCATAGCCTATTTGGTCACCTTGCTTGCAATTAAGAGAGGAAAAAAATATATACTCTTTATCATGGTAAAGTGATAATTCTTCATCAAAATATGCGATGGGCGTATTAAATATCTAGATTATTTTTGTCCCCTCGCTTGCTGAATTTATTCACTTTCAAAACCATCCTGTATCTAAATATTATACAAGTGAGCGAAGCGAGGGAGGAAAATATATATACTCCTTTTTGTCTCACCCATTGGAGGTGAAGGTGAGACTAAGGGATCCAAATGGCGTCTGTCCGTCGTCCTTCTGTCACAAATTGTTAAAGTTTACCTGCAAGACTCTCTATTGATGCATAACTTGGCAACTACTGGTCCAATGGCCACCAAACTTGGGTGGTAGATGCACTAGGGGTACCATCATGTTGCGGTGCTGTCGGAAGTCACGTGGTGAGGTCAGAGGTCATTTGAGGTCACGTTTTTATAGAGTACCTTGCAAGACTCTTTTTACATACGTTAGAGTTTACCTGCAAGACTCTCTTACGACACATAACCGGACAACTGTTGATCCAATGGCAACCAAACGTGAGCGTAGATGCATTGGGGTAACATCATGTTGTGGTGCTGTCAGAGCTCACATGGTGAGGTCAAAGGTCATTTGAGGTCAAATGTTAGAGCTTACCAGCAAGACTCTCTAATGACAAATAAATCTGCAACCATTGCTCCCTTTTCAACTAAACTTGGGTCGTAGATGCGCTTGGGGGACCTTCATGTTATAGTGGCATCGGAGGTCACATGGTAAGGTCAAAGGTCATTTTATTTCAAACGTTAGAGTTTACCTGCAAGACTCTCTTATGACACATAACCGGACAACTGTTGGTCCAATGGCAACCAAACTTGGGTGATAGATGCACTAGGGGTAACATCCTGTTACGGTGCTGTCGGAGGTCACATGGTGAGGTCAAAGGTCATTTGAGGGCAAATGTTTTAGTTTACCTGCAAGACTCTCTTGTGACAAAAAAACTTTGCAACCGTTGCTCCCTTTTCAACTAAATTTGGGTCATAGATGTAATAGGGTTACATTCATGCTATTGTGCCCTCAGGTCACATGGTGAGATTAAAGGTCATTTTAGGTCAAACATTAATGTTTACCTGCAAGACTCTCTTATGACAACAACTTGACAACTGGTGGTCCAATGGCCACCAACCTTGGGTGATAGATGCACTATGGGTAACATCATATTATGGTGCTGTCAGAGCTCATATGGTGAGGTCAAAGGTCATTTGAGGTCAAATGTTTAAGTTTACCTGCAAGACTCTCTTATGACAAAAAACTTTGCATCTGTTGCTCCCTTTTCAACTTAGCATGGGTCATAGATGCACTTGGGGTAACATCATGTTGTGCTGTCAGAGGTCACATGGTAAGGTCAAAGGTCATTTGAGGTCAAATGTTAGAGCTTACCTGCAAGACTCTCTAATGACAAATAACTCTGCAACCATTGCTCCCTTTTCAACTAAACTTGGGTCGTAGATGCGCTTGGGGGACCTTCATGTTATAGTGGCATCGGAGGTGACATGGTAAGGTCAAAGGTCATTTTATTTCAAACGTTAGAGTTTACCTGCAAGACTCTCTTATGACACATAACCGGACAACTGTTGGTCCAATGGCAACCAAAACTTGGGTGATAGATGCACTAGGGGTAACATCATGTTACGGTGCTGTCGGAGGTCACATGGTGAGGTCAAAGGTCATTTGAGGGCAAATGTTTAAGTTTACCTGCAAGACTCTCTTGTGACACAAAAACTTTGCAACCGTTGCTCCCTTTTCAACTAAACTTGGGTCATAGATGTACTAGGGTTACATTCATGCTATTGTGCCCTCAGGTCACATGGTGAGGTTAAAGGTCATTTTAGGTCAAACATTAAGTTTTCCTGCAAGACTTTCTTGTGACATCAAACTTGGCTAGGGATGCACTTGGGGAAACCTTCGTGTTATTTAGTCACGGGTGGGCGAGACGCAATCTTGCTATTGCCTTGTCATGGTTGAGGTGACTATTCTTCATCAAAGTACACGATGGGCCGAAAGGTATCTAAATTGTAATTTAGTCACCTCGCTTGCCGAATTCGTTCGCTTGCAAAAACTATCCTGTATCTAAATATTATACAAGCGAGCGAAGCGAGCAAGGACAAAATATATACTCCTTTTAAAAATACACGATGGGCCTCCGCCGAAAGGTATATAAATTACATTAAAAAACGATCTCGTTTTTGTCTCGCCTGCGTAGCGGAGCGAGACATAGGTATCACTATTTCCGGTGTCGGCGTCGTCGTCGGCGTCGTCGTCAACAATTGTGTTGTACACCCAATAACTTTCTATAGCTTTAAGGTGGGATCACCAAATTCATACCAGAGGTCCATCTCTTGAAGGCACAGGTCAAGTTCGAATATGAGTCGAAATTTGAATAAGGTCAAAGGTCAAAGGTCAATGAACTTTCCATGACTGGCACTGTGCTATATTGTACACACAATAACTTTTTATACCTTCGAGGTAGGATTGCCAAATTCATACAAGAGGTCCATCTCTTGAAGGTGCAGGTCAAGTTCGAATGTGAGTTGAATTTGATTAAGGTCAAAGGTCAAAGGTCAATGAACTTTCCATGACTGGCACTGTGCTGTGTTGTACACACAATAACTTTCTATAGCTTCGAGGTGGGATCACCAAATTTATACCAGAGGTACATCTCTTGAAGGCACAGGTCAAGTTTGAGTATGAGTTGAATTTGAATAAGGTCAGAGGTCAAAGGTCAATGAACTTTCCATGACTGGCACTGTGCTATGTTGTACACACAATAACTTTCTATACCTTCGAGGTAGGATTGCCAAATTCATATGAGAGGTCCATCTCTTGAAGGTGCAGGTCAAGTTCGAATGTGAGTTGAATTTGATTAAGGTCAAAGGTCAAAGGTCAATGAACTTTTCATAACTGGCACTGTGCTATGTTGTACACCTAATAACTTTCTATAGCTTTGACGTGGAATCACCAAATTTATACCAGAGGTACATCTCTTGAAGGCACAGGTCAAGTTTGAGTATGAGTTGAATTTGAATAAGGTCAGAGGTCAAAGGTCAATGAACTTTCCATGACTGGCACTGTGCTATATTGTACACACAATAACTTTTTATACCTTCGAGGTAGGATTGCCAAATTCATACAAGAGGTCCATCTCTTGAAGGTGCAGGTCAAGTTCGAATGTGAGTTGAATTTGATTAAGGTCAAAGGTCAAAGGTCAATGAACTTTCCATGACTGGCACTGTGCTGTGTTGTACACACAATAACTTTCTATAGCTTCGAGGTGGGATCACCAAATTTATACCAGAGGTACATCTCTTGAAGGCACAGGTCAAGTTTGAGTATGAGTTGAATTTGAATAAGGTCAGAGGTCAAAAGTCAATGAACTTTCCATGACTGGCACTGTGCTATGTTGTACACGCAATAACTTTCTATACCTTCGAGGTAGGATTGCCAAATTCATATGAGAGGTCCATCTCTTGAAGGTGCAGGTCAAGTTCGAATGTGAGTTGAATTTGATTAAGGTCAAAGGTCAATGAACTTTTCATAACTGGCACTGTGCTATGTTGTACACCTAATAACTTTCTATAGCTTTGACGTGGAATCACCAAATTCATACCATTTTTCAAACAATAAGTTTGCCATAACACCTTAATAATTAATTTAATTTTACAATTTTACTCACATTATTATCAGTTACATTCTTTTTCACTAACATTCATTTCCTTACTTGCATGAAAATAATTATAGCTTCATAGTATTAACAGCATTCTTAGTGTTATCTGATTTCCTAGGGATAAAGTAGGCCTATACCATTATTGCATATGTAAACTGTCAGAACCACAATTCACCCCCTAAACTGCTGACAGCCTCAGAAGTCATATAGCATAGTTTTGACATGCAGTCTCTTCATGACTGCAATATGCAGGCGAGACAACGCTTGGCGTTTGCCTTGTTTAATACGAGCAAGCACAGCGAGCGTGGAAAAATATTCATTCTTTTTCATGCTATTTCGTCAAAATACACTTAGGCCAGTATAGATATCTAAATCATATATCTGTAACCTTGCTTCCAGAATTCTTTTGCTTTTCCTAAATGATCCCGTATGTGAATAATATACAAGCGAGCGCAGTGAGCGAGAACATTTATACACCCTTTTCCATAGAATGAGTGTTATTTTATCATCAAAATACATTTAAACCTATAAGATATCCAAATTATGTATTCGATTGTCTAATTGTCAAAAAGGAAAAACCATCCATCATCTATACGAACAAAATCTATACTGTATCTAAATATATGAGCGAGCGAGGAGAAATATATTTTTTTTCATGGTTGAGATGATTATTCTTCTTCAAAATACATGATTGGCCAAAAGGTATCTAAATTATATATCTTGTCACCTCACTTGCCTGATTATTCTGTTATTCCAAAACGATTCTGTATTGGAATATGATACGAGCGAGTGCAGCAAGCGAGGAAAAATATACACTTTTATTCATGTCATTTCGTCAAAATAAACTTAGGCCAGTATTAGATATCTAAATCATATATTCGGTCACCGTGCTTGCCGAATTCATACGCTTGCAAATACTATCCTGTATCAAAATATTATACAAGCGAGGACAAAATATATACTCCTTTTCATGGTTGAGGGGATTATTCATTCTTTATCAAAATACACGATGGGCCGAAAGGTATCTAAATTACATTCCAAAACGATCCCGTTTTTTAATACGAGCAAGCACAGCGAGCGTGGAAAAATATTTACTCTTTTTCATGCTATTTCATCAAAATACACTTAGGCCAGTATAGATAAAATCATATATCTGTAACCTCGCTTGCCGGATTCTTTTGCTTTTCCTAAATGATTCCGTATGTGAATAATATACAAGCGAGCGCAGCAAGCGAGAAAATTTATACACCCTTTTCCACAGAATGAGTGTTATTTTGTCATCAAAATACATTTAAACATATAAGATATCCAAATTATGTATTCGATTGTCTATTTGTCAAAAAGGCAAAACCATCCGTCAAGCAAGTGCAGCGAGCAAGGCAAATTATACGCTCTTCTCAATGGTAGAGTTCTTATTTCAAAAAATAAAAATACACTCCTATAAGATATCTAGATAATATTCGATCACCCATTAGCCAAATATTTGGGCACCTCACTTGCTGTCTGAAACCGTTCTGTTTCTACCAGGGCGAAGCGAGCGATCCGACAGAATAATGCTATATTTTCTATAAACACTGTAGATTCCAGTCCGGACTCGATGGAGGGCTGGGTAACCCGATTACTGGACGACCCCATCATCACAGTACACTATTGTTGGTATACAGAGAGCGCGCCAATTGCGTAATATCAAAACTTGCCAAGGATGATGAAGAATCAAGCAAGAATACCATATAAAGTACAGCCGAGACAGCCCTTCTTGACCCGACATGGTCCATCATTCCCCCTGACTCAACGTCTGCACCATACCCGCAAGCACAACCTTTGAACCTCTCTTTCTCTTTCTGAGACCTTTTCTTCTCTTTACCTTGTCATCATCATTTTTCTTATCCATTTTCTTCCTTTTTTCCTCTTTTCCCTTTCCCCTCTCTTTTTTCTCTTTTCTTTTTCTTTTTCTTCCTTCTCTTTTTCTTTTCTTTTTCCTTTTTCTTCTCTCCTTTTCCTTTTCTCTTTTCTCTTTTTCTCCTCCTTTTTCCCCTTCTCATTTTTTCTCTGCCCTTTTCATTTTTCCATGACGGCAGCACAGATCAAAATGTGAGCAAGCACTGAAAACCTTTTCCTTTTTCTTTCCTTTCCTTAAAAAAAGTGTTTCTTTGCTTTTTATTCTCTTTGTCTTTGTCTTTACTTCTTTATTTTTGAGGATTACAGAAGGCTATGAAATTTTTCCTTCTTCATGGTGAATTAATGGGGGGGGATGATTATACAGGTCATTCCCCCCTGACCAAAATATTGGGGGAGATATATCCCCCATCCCCCCAGGATTGACACCCATGCTGGAGGGAGCAAACTACTGGGTATAGAGTGCACCATAGAGTTTGCATATAAATTTATTATATGCTCACACAGTTGTGTGGCATTTTTTTATGACTGGAGCGAGGAAATTTAGCGACAGTTTCTCCCCGATCCCCGAGAGTTCCTAAATGATATTCGGGCTGGTGGAACGAGCGAAAAAAAAAAAACAGGGAGCTAAATTTGTTACTGCCTCGCTCAGGCCTCAAGCCGAGATGTTGAGACATTAGCCTCCAAGGCCGAGGCCGAGACATCAGGCTCCGAGGCCAAAGCCAAGGCCGAGCACACAACTTTCAGCCTCGAGACCGGCCTCGAGGACAAGGCATGCCTCGAGGCATACAACACTGCATATAAGTACTTGTGCTTGAAATGTGACCCAATTTTGATGTTTTGATGTAAACATACAGGTGGTCATACACAAAGTTATTATGAATACATGTAAAGACCTTTGAATTTCTAAAATTATATGTAGGATTGTGAGGATTTGGACTTATTTCACATAGCCTTTGACAACTTCGTATAAGTCAAAAAAGTAAAATTACAAAAAAAAATGTTGCATTTTCTCATTTTCATTTTGATAAATACAGGACTCGTCCTTTTCCAATAAACAATGGGGTAACCATTTTGTTTACATTTGTTTGTTTTTTTTTTTCATTTTTTCATATGAAGGCTTTCATTGTTTGGATCTAAATACAATTACTTAGTATATTGAATACATTGGTGTACATGTATCATTGATTTTCTTGATATCATTCACCATGTGTTTTACATTAGGAGGGCCGTCAAGACCACCAGAATCACAGACCCAACTTCCTCCATCTGAATCTGAGACCAAACCACTTTCTCCTGAACTGATTGAGCGTTGTGCAAGTGATTTCAAATTCAAATACAGGTCAAGTCTCTGTAAGATTAGAACTGATCCTCTTGATCCTGCTTCTCTTGTGCAGTTTAAAGACATGTACACAAACCTTACCTTGGAAGAAGAGCATGGAAGAGACAGACAAGCACTAGATTACAATGATCTGCTTGATCTCAAAGTCAATGGGCAGTTTCCTAAGCGGCTTATGGTTCAGGGAGAGGCAGGAGCTGGGAAAACAACCCTGTGTGCTAAGATTGCTTGGGACTGGATTGAAGAGAAGTATTTCAAAAAGTTTGTGTGGGTTTTGATTGTTCATCTACGTGATGCTAAGCAGTACACTCTTGGTCAGATTGCAAAGTCATATTTGGCCAGAAACAACCCAGCTACTGCTTGTCAGCTAGCTGAGTATATGCGATCAAACCCAGACAAGGTGTTCATAGCATTGGATGGATTAGATGAATTCAGCGGTAAAGTTATTTCAAGGTCAGAATGCCATCAGTCACAACCACCTCTTCAGCCATCACAGTCAAAAGATTCCTCAGCAGCATGTGGAAGCCCTACTCAGACATCTGATATTAGACTTGAAGATGTTCTTTGTTCTGTTGAGCTAGCCTCATGCCCAGTCTTAGTGACCACTCGCCCTTGGAGAGCAGTAAAGATTAGATCAGATAAGAATCTAATGAAGCTCTACGCATTTATTCATGTTGAGGGTTTCAGCAAGGAGAATTTGTCAGTTTATATTCACAAGTACTTTGCAAAGGATAATGCTAAAGCAAATCAGCTAATCCAGTTCACTCATGAGAATGACATCATATCAGAAAACATGGCCCATTATCCTATCTATGTTGCAATGCTTTGCCTAATGTGGAAATTACTTGATGAGCAAAGACTGACAAAAATTAGATCACTTCAGACATTTTCTCAGATATTCAAAGAAATGATTGGCTTTCTGAAGGAGCATTATGCTCAGAAAATGATCGAGGAAGTAGGCAGCACATCACTCATTGCCTATCTTGAGGAAATCAACAAGCTTCTTGAACCAATAGCCAAACAAGCTTTTACTGGTTTACTGGCAAATACCCTGATTTTCAGTGACAGTGATTTCCAGTCTTGTCCAAAATCAATGGAAACTGCCTGCCGGGTGGGGATTTTGTCTCAGGAGGACAGAATTAGATCAGGCAGCAGTAGTGTGAATTCTCATGTGGAGTTGCCAGTCTTTTTCCCACACAAACTGTTTCAGGAGTACATGGCTGGTGTCTATCTTGCTTCCCTGTATGAATCAGATCGCAATGAATTCAATAGGTTGATTGATAGGGTAGTGCTGCGTAGGAAGAAGGAGTTTAGGTATCTCCTATACTTTACTGTGTCACAAAACAAAACCGTTGCATGCTGCATAATGGAATCCATGATACAGAGTTATATTTATATAGATGATAGAGGCTTCACAGTTGAAGAAGACAGAGATTTCATTGTTGATGTAGCTTTTGAGAGTCAGGACTCAGATATAGCAGCTTTGTTGAAGAGAAAGGTATCATCACAGAAGATAGGCATTGACAGGACGATGACAGCACATACTGTGGCAGGTCATGCATTCACTAGACTACCTGTGGTACGTATAAACATGTATAGAGATTAGTTTAATTGACAAAATTACTTTGTCATCCTCATACATGTACAAGTTAAGTTCCTATATTTGCTGTACATTGTGCTGTAGAAGTTAATATCAGTTCCATTTGAAAGGGCATTATGAAACCCATTGATCACTTAGCACAGGATAAAGCAGGTCACAGTCTTTGGAAAATACTTTTTATATTGGAATCACATCATGCTCAACAGGTCAAAAGGTTTGATCACAAATTAGTTGAAAAGAAAGTAAGAGTGTACATGTACAACTTATGCTGTGCTGACAATCATTCTGTGTCAACATCATACTCTAAATGAACTGTAAACCTCAATCCTGAACCAAACACTGCATATATGCATATATTAGCTGTTATCTTAACCCTGTTTAGCGGGGCGGGGGGGGGGGGGGGGGGGGAGGAGCCCCCCGTCGACATTTTTTGCGATATATCCATAACGTGTAAAGCTCATGGGCAATGTTTCATGACTTTTTTCTTTCAATTCTCGCGCAACTTTTGAGACCAAATTCACCACTTCGCCGGGTATGTGGTTCCAAAGTGACATTGTACGCAACATGCATGTCAGACCCAAAATTGCTCAAAAACGTGATTTCATGTACAAATCCAATGCAAATTCTGTTTCTAGCCAATTTTCATAAATGTATCATTAATTTTACTGTAGCTAGTTAAAACAATTACTTTCATGCCGTTTAATGATCGGAATAGTGTCGCTGACGATTTCCATCGAAAAATCAATAAAAGACAAAGAGTTGAAAAACAAAGAAATAAGAAATTTTAAAAACAATGAAATACATGACAAAAAAATTTCATACTACAAATTGTTTACGTACATTTGATAAAAATCCTAAAAAGAGTGTCTAGACCAAAATTTAGCAGTTTTGGAGCTGTATTTACAGATTGACAGCTGAATTCTAATTTTATGCATGAATTAGAATAATTAATTCAATCAAAAATAAATTTGAATAATTTTGTAATAATTAACTATAATATTTTGGAGATTACATTTACGTTGTAGGTGATGAACATGCTGATTTTCGGCGCAATCGTGCGATCAACAGCTGAGATCTAAGGGGGCCAAATAAGTCCCCCCCCCCCCCCCCCCCCCGGCTATGCAGTTTCAAAATAGCCCAGGCTACATGTATATAGGGTTAACCCTAAACTTAACTTAAAATTACGGCGTTAATGTGGTGGATGGTGGGGGAGGGGTTGTGATGATGAAGTGGTAGACCCCAGGACTCTAATAAATGAGTGGATGCAGGATTGTAGTGTTCACTGGATTTATTGCTGCTGTTCTCAGAAAAATCACATAATCAGTAAAGAAAAACCCTGCACAAAAGCATCAGGTTTCATGGTATCATTACGTGACATAGGATTATACTGAACATCTCATGTAACCCTGCTTGATTTCCATATTATCCTACTAGCTAACTATTAACATTATTAATGAATGCAATTAATTTCAGTGCAGATTATATAATAGTGGCAATGATGCAAGGTATACTAAATTGGCTTCAAAACTCATGGACTCAATATCCACACATCTATTACCTTGAATATACAAACTTCATAGGATATACAAATGACTCGTCGTTACATGAACATACATGAACTAGTATAGTATCAATGAAACTCTAATCAACCATCATCTCAACTTGCATGTCTCATCTAAACATGCACTTGAATATGCAATTTAATCATTGCCTCATAGCGACTGTCATAAATTATGCACAACAATAATTACTTTCATTTATGTCCGTTTAAACTTCATTACCAGAATGATGCTTATCACAGTATACCAAACACAGATATTCATAAATTCATAATTATGAATAGTATTTGCAATCATGACTAAAAATCACTCAAATAATTTATGCCTACCCTACGTCAGATATCAACCAGCTCTTTTAAAGTATGAACCCTCATCCTCAGACATGATGATAACACCAACATTGGAAAGCTGAACATCTCACCTTAAAATAAAAAGTGTAAATTCATTCTCATACTGTGATCATAATGCTAATTTAAATTCACAAGATTGATAATAATCCCTTTTTATGACAGTTAACATTCAATTATCAATCCTCGAAATTATCAATCAAAATCATAAATCAATTCAATCATCAACTCACAAACTAAATTACTAGATCATATGGGAACACCATTACTATATAAAAACAATAATTAGTCGCTATGATGAACATCGATTCTTGGGCGCCGCCATCTTGAATTATGGCCTACATATACCATATGTACTTATGGGCGCCGCCATCTTGGATTATCTGTTTACATTACTTAACCCTCCACCTGAATTAATAATGAGCCATCCAAAGTTTGGAATTACATTTTCAAGTACAACACTCAATTTCACAATTCATATTATAGCATTCAAAAATGGACGAATGCTTCTTGTTGTAGTGTTCAAATATAAAAGTGTTTATCGAAGGAAAATATAACTCAGTCCTCTAAAATGAAGAATGAAATAAAGATGAAGGGAGATAACTTAGTAGAGAGAACTCAGAAGACACAAGAAAGATGAACTTAACAGGAAGAAGTCTGGTAGTGCTCTGCTTTATTCAACTCAACTTGGGGCTGCCTTGCCCAGAATCTTCAAAACATAAAATTTACATAATAATGCATATTTACATATTCAAATGATCAACAGACAATATCTTAAGTGGAGGAGTTTAACAGAATGGATAAGTCCAATTCAATAAAAGAACCAATAAGGAAAGAAGGGATGAGATGATATAAGTAGTTTGGAATGATCAAATAAGAATGAGAGCTACCTGAGCTAAACTAAGGAATCAGGTGTGGGATGGAATGAATGAACACCCCTGAATAGAGAAAGAATGAAGGTGACAAAACAGAACAATAGAAAAGGGAATCTGGAGTAAAGGTGATGATGATGACAACTGAATATCATTAACTAAACTTAACTAATTCCAGACTGCAAGGTAGAGCTGAAAAGGAATTAATGTAAATTTATTCAAGGTCCAGATGGACAACCAAGGAAGAGTAGACAAACAAAATATTAAGCAAAGTAAATGTAAATGGTGTCAAAATAATAGTCTTACAATATCATTTCTGTGAATGTAACAAATATCATAACCTATTACTTTCAACAGTTTAACTTCAACAGGTTCTCATGAACTTGGCCTAAATAAATTTCATCTGACATCTGTCATTTATACCAAATACAATTTACCGGAGACAGATTTTCATACTGACAGTGACAGAAAAATAACCTTATTATTTCATACTACATAGTACAAAGTAAATGTGACAATGGACACTTACATTTTTCCTTGTCCAAAAGAAACTCTGCCAAAATGATGCCGTAACTGATGAGAAACGGCCAACACAACCCATTGCCAAGCTAGATGTATTTACAACGGTGCCAGAGTGCAAAGTGATAAAAGGTGCAGTGCAGTGCGATGCAAGATGCGAGTGTACAAAGCTCCCGTGGTACATTGATTACTGACTCCAATCACTAATACTGGCTTGTATTCATCCACCTAATTTCTATTTCTGTTAAAGGCTACATTACTCAGAGTTGGGAAAATTATTCTTCTCACTCCTATTGTTAAACACACCAATTTAACCTACCATTTTCATCTACCAGATGACTATTTATCAGAAATATAAGGGACTACATTAAATCGAAACATGAATATCTAATTCTCACATCAGTAAATATGATCGTCTCGAATACCAAAAACATTCCAAATTCTTTACTCTAATTCCAAGGCACATTTAACAAAGGATGCTTAGTAACAAAACCTGTTTCACAAAACTTCTTAGCTGTAATAAATCACAAATAAGCTATCAGTCTTGAATAAAGTGTTTTCATTACATGTGCTTTCTCAAATTCCATTTCCCGTCATTAAGATTGAAACATTCCGGAAATTATGTCAAGCTTATGTCAGAGTACATGTACATTGCAGTTTCTGACATGTACATATGTACAATACAGTGTTTCTACTGTGTAGGTGATATAGTATTTGAAGAATGGGGACCTCATCAACAGTTTGCACATTATTACCAGTATCCCTCTGAGAAGTTTTCCATATTCCCTGCTACAGCAATTGCTCATATACATGTAGATGAAGAACTTAGGTTGACATCCAAGTGAACGTAAATGTTTGTCTCATATTACTTTGATATTTTATCCAGGTTAATCTCACTGTTGACAGAGATTGTGGACCTACTATGTCGGTTGACGTGGCAGAGATGATATGCTCCATACCATCCCTGGAGACAGCTACTTTGCATGACACAGCTACTTTGCATTACACAATCTTCCATGATGGTTTTTATGCAGTACTTGCAAAAAAAGGAAGAGAATCAAAGGTGAGCTTGTGTTCCTCTCTTTCACTATGTCATGTGTAACATGTGTAATATTCATTGCTTTGTGTTTACATCTATAATGGAAAACCTTCAGTAAATTGATTCAGTGAATTGATAACTTCACAGCACATCCCCCCCCCCCCAAAAAAAAGCATATTAAACGACAGAAGATATTTTTAAAAGAAATATTTTCCAAATTCTTGATCTAGGGATGAAAATTTCAAGAAAAGAGAAGAACTGTGGTGTCTATGACTGGTTTCGTAAATTCCACACTAACAAAATGTAAGAATACATGTATATAATGGAATATGGGGAAGAAGTGTCTTCGTTTGATTCCAATCCTATCGACCAGACCACTACATGTGATGAGTTTGAAACGTTTCGGAAATAAATTATGCAGTAAACTATAATGTCATTCCGTATACATGGTGCCATATGTCATACTCTGCATTGAATTTCGGACCGAAATAAGTACTGGTATGATGTACTAGTATGTGAAAGCAAGATTTGAATGTGCTTTACAGCATGATACTTCAAGTTATTTAAGGGTGAAAATGAGTTTCATGTTTGCAGGGTTGACTATTGAAGGATGAATTTGGAAGATACATTTCTCCATTTACTCTCACCAATATTGCTTGATTAATAATGATAATAATAATAATAATGTATTACATTTATATAGCGCATTACATGTACGTGAATACTTCAATGCGCTTTTACAATGTTACTATTGTTACCCCTGATCACTGGATTTCTAGCCCGCACACAAGTGTGCACCATCTCCACTCCTTAGGGAGCATTGACCCCTTGGAAGAAACTTTATGTTTATCATGAATTTAAAGAATTGACAGGATTGTACAATCTAATATGATCATTATTTGGAATGTATCTCAGTGATGAGTTCAACTCTACATTAAAAGCAAAGGCATTGTCACTAAAGGTGCATATAGTTCATGTCTGATAGACATTGAAAATTTGAACAATAACTATGTGAAACACTTTGTAGGTTTATTTCTGATATGTACATATACATTTTCATTACCTTTATTTCTTCTACCATTTATCAGTAATGTTTCAGTGGCCATATGCAAGTGATGGACGAGATCGGATTTGATTCACTATATTTCTTTTTCTATTTTGATGAGTTTGGATTATTTAGGAAACAATTTTCACAGGGATGTCATACCATATATGATGTCATATAGGCTTAATACAGTTGTCATCCGCTTCCAGTAGGCTAAGGGTTAATGTTTATTCCAGGCTTAGATGAATATGGTGCATGCAAGATTTGAAAGTGCTTGATAGATAAATAGAAAATGCCTGCTCCTTCCAGTTATTTACGGGTAAAAATGAGTTTTGTGTCGGAATTGATGATTGATGGATGACTTTGAAAGACACATATTTTGCCATGTATTATCAGCAATATACATGTAGCTTTTATCATCATGTTGGTAGAAACTTATGTAGTATGTTTATCATGATGTTGAACACATGGCGGGACTAAAAGATCCAATATTATCATTACTTCTGTGATTATCATTGAAAAAGTAATAAATCTATTTTAAAAAAGATTGAAAATTAAAACAGTAGATCTTATATGTTAATCAACATGCAAATATAAATTATTTTCATGAGATGAAAACATGTACTCTTGCAGGTCCAAGAACTGAGTCTTGTAGGAGTTAAGCGTCCTACATCATCCTCATCACATGACCTAGCAGAAGCACTGTGTTCTATGCCACAGCTGAATGACCTGACACTGCTTGGAATGGATCTCAGGGATGAGTTTTGCTCTGCATTGAAAGCAAAGGCATCATCCCTAAAGGTATGTATATACTTCCTGTCTGAGAGACATTGAGAATTTTAACAATAAGTATGTGAAACACTTCATAGGTTCATTTATGATATGTACATATTTATTTTCATTACCTTTATTTCTTCTACTACCATTTATCAATAATGTTGCACTTGCCATATGCAAGTGATGAACAAGATCGGATTCGAATCACTATATTTCCTTTTCTATTTTGATGAGTTTGGATTATTTAGGAAACAATTTTCGCAGTGATGTCATACCATGTCTTACATGTACATGTATATGATGTCATATGGTAAACTGCTGAATTCTCTCCTTCCCATATAGGCTTAATATAGGCTTCCAGTAGGCTACAAATTAATATTAATTCCAGGCTTAGATAAATATGATGCATGTGAAAGCAAGATTTGAAAGTGCTTGATAGATAAATAGAAAATGCTGCTCCTTCCAGTTATTTAAGGGTTAAAAATGAGTTTCGTATCAGAATTGATGATTGATAGATGACTTAGAAAGGCACATATTTTGCCATGTATTATCAGCAATATACATGTAGCTTTTATCATCATGTTGGTAGAAACTTATGTAGTATGTTTATCATGATGTTGAACATATGGCAGGACTAAAAAATCCAATATTATCATTACTTCTGTGATTATCATTGAAAAAATAATCAATCTAAAAAAAAGTTTGAAAATTAAAACAGTATATCTTTTATGTTACCGTAATCTACATGCACACATAAATTATTTTCATGAGATGAAAACATGTACTCTTGCAGGTCCAAAAACTGAGTCTTGTAAGAGTTGAGTGTCCTACATCATCCTCATCACATGACCTAGCAGAAGCAATGTGTTCTATGCCACAGCTGAATGACCTGACACTGCAGGGAATGCCTTTCAGGGATGAGTTTTGCTCTGCATTGAAAGCAAAGGCATCATCCCTAAAGGTATGTATATACTTCCTGTCTGAGAGACATTGAGAATTTGAACAATAAGTATGTGAAACAGTTCATAGGTTCATTTATGATATGTACATATTTATTTTCATTACCTTTATTTCTTCTACTACCATTTATCAATAATTTTGCAATGGCATATGTAAGTGATGAATAAGATCGGATTTGAATCACTATATTTCCTTTTCTATTTTGATGAGTTTGGATTATTTTGGAAACAATTTTCGCAGTGATGTCATACCATATATGATGTCATACATGTACATGTATATGATGTCATATGGTAAACTCCTGAATTCTCTCCTTCCCATATAGGCTTAATACAGGTGTCACCCGCTTCCAGTAGGCTACGGGTTAATATTTGTTCCAGGCTAGAATGAATATGATGTATGTGAAAGCAAGATTTGAAAGTGCTTGATAGATAAATAGAAAATGCCTGCTCCTTCCAGTTATTTAAAAGGTAAAAATGAGTGTTGTGTCAGAATTGATGATTGATGGATGACTTTGAAAGGCACATATTTTGCCATGTATTATCAGCAATATACATGTAGTTTTTATCAGCATGTTGGTAGAAACTTATGTAGTATGTTTATCATGATGTTGAACACTTGGCAGGACTAAAAGATCCAATATTCTCATTACTTCTGTGATTATCATTGAAAAAGTAATCAATCTAAAAAAAGTTTGAAAATTAAAACAGTATATCTTTTATGTTACCGTAATCTACATGCACACATAAATTATGTTCATGAGATGAAAACATGTACTCTTGCAGGTCCAAAAACTGAGTCTTGGCCAAGTTGGGTGTCCTACACCATTCTCATCACATGACCTAGCAGAAGCACTGTGTTCTATGCCACAGCTGAATGACCTGACACTGCAGGGAATGCCTTTCAGGGATGAGTTTTGCTCTGC
>JAPZVO010000125.1:0-40000 GCA_029962745.1 Echinometra lucunter | reverse complement strand
AAAGTTTGATGAGGACAAAGTCGAGGAGTTTTTCCAACATTTTGAGAAGGTAGCCCTAAATTTAGGTTGGGAAAAGTCATTTTGGCCTACATTAGTTCAAAGTGCATTGTTAGGTAGGGCTCAGGAGGTGTATGCCTCACTGTCTGTTGAGCAGAGTTGCAGTTATGATGAGCTGAAGAGTTCCATCTTGAAAGCATATGAGCTTGTGCCAGAAGCTCACAGGCAGGCTTTCCGTCATAGTAGGAAGCAAGAGGGTGAGAATTTTGTTGATTTTGTCCGCAATAAGGTCTTGCATTTTGATCGCTGGTTGTCATCCACAGGGGTGGATACTTTTGAAGCATTGAAAGCGTTGGCTCTGCTTGAAGAACTAAAGCGGTGCATTACTCCCGATTTGCGTCAGTATTTGGACGAAAGGGAGGTAGCAGATGTTAGAAAGGCAGCTGTTCTCTTGGATGAGTATGTCCTGACTCATAGGGGGGTTGAGAAGAGCAACCCAGCCTTGAAAGGCAATCACAGCAGTGGGAGGAAGAGTCCTAGCAATTTTAAGTCTAGTTCCAAGAGTGTAAATGATGATACCTCTAGCTCAGGTGTGAAAACTGCACAGAAGCAGAAACCTGTTGTTGGCCCTTGTTTTTACTGTAAACAAGATGGGCATAGGATGTCTGATTGTACTAAGCTCAGGAAGAAAAAGGAGAAAGAAGGTCTAGATACTCGTAGGACAGTTCCTGATGCTCTTGCAAGTATTCAGAGGAAAAATGAGGCAGTTACTGCCCATTATGAACCTTTCATGTCAGAAGGTTTTGTGAGTTTGATAGGTAGTACTGAGAAGATTCCTGTACGTATTCTTCGTGATACTGGAGCTTCTCAAAGTCTTCTTTGTGCCGATGTGTTGCCCTTCTCTTCGGACTCGTCTTTGAACTCAGAGGTTTTTGTCAAGGGTGTAGGTGGTGTAGTGAAAGTGCCTCTTCACAGTGTTGATTTGACTTCAGATATTGTGTCTGGTGAGGTTGTGTTAGGAGTTTCACCTACCTTGCCTGTTGAAGGTGTGACATTACTGTTGGGTAATGATATTGCAGGTGATAAAGTCTTGCCTTATCCTGTGAAGAATTCAATTCCTGTTAGTGATCAGAAAACAGAGCAACTGGTCGAAGAGATGCCCGATGTGTTTCCATCATGTGTTCTGACCAGGTCAATGACTTCAAAGGTGGAGGAGAAAGAGAAAGAGTCAGAACAGTCTTTGGAAAAGACTTTGAGTAGTTCAGACGATGTTCATCTGGAAGACAGCTTTTTCTGTCGGTTGGATGACGGTAATGTTTTCCGTTTGTTGGATGATGTCAAGTCACCTGAACAGAGTAAAGGTGATCAGTTGAAAGGAGACATCTGTCTGAATAAGGATTCCTTGATAGATGCTCAGGAGAAAGATCCTGAGATATGTCTTTTAAGAGATAGTGCTTTGTCTGAGGAAAAGGCTGTAGATGCAGGTGTTTGCTTCTACATGAAGGGAGGTGTATTGATGCGGAAATGGAAGCCAATAGATGCTTCATTTGAGGAAGATTGGAAAGAAGTTCATCAGGTTGTTGTGCCTAAGGTGTTTCGTAAGCAGATCTTGAGTGTTTCACATGAAATAGGTCTTGGTGGGCACTTGAGTGTGAACAAAACTATGCAGAGAATCCTCAAACACTTCTTTTGGCCAGGGTTGAGAAGTGATGTTTCTGATTTTTGTAGGGCATGTCATGTTTGCCAGATGGTCGGGAAACCAAATCAGAAAATCCCTCCAGCTCCTCTGAAGCCTATTCCAGCTTTTGACGAGCCGTTCTCGACAGTGATTGTTGATTGTGTTGGTCCACTGCCAAAAACCAAGGCTGGACATGAGTATTTGCTGACTATGATGTGTGCATCCACACGATTTCCAGAAGCTGTACCACTTCGTAGGATTACAGCGCAGAATGTCAGCAAGGCACTGGTAAAGTTCTTTACTTTGGTGGGCTTGCCAAAGGTAGTTAGGTCAGATCAGGGTTCAAACTTCACTTCAAAGGTTTTCAAGCAAGTGATGTCTCAGTTAGGTGTTGAATGTGTCAATTCAAGTGCCTACCATCCTGAAAGCCAAGGGGCTCTAGAACGATTCCATCAAACGCTAAAGAGCATGATGAGAACGTATTGTCTACAGTGTGATAAGGAATGGGATGAAGGCCTTCCCTTACTTCTGTTTGCTGTTCGTGAGTCGGTGCAAGAATCGTTGGGATTCAGTCCATTCGAGCTTGTGTTTGGACACTCAGTGCGCGGGCCACTCAAGATTCTGAAGGAAAAGATCCTAGGTGATGAAGAGTGTGGCTTGCTTGACTATGTCTCGAAATTCAGAGAACGTCTACTGTGTAGTCGAGAGTTGGCCATGGAGCACTTGAAAGGAGCTCAGGCTGGAATGAAGACAGTCTTTGATCGAAAGGCTAGAGAGAGGAACTTTGAGCCTGGTTCCAAAGTACTGGTATTGTTGCCTGTCCCAGGTAACTGCTTACAGGCACGCTTCTCAGGTCCTTATCTTGTGGATAAGAGAGTTGGTGATGTGAATTATATCATCCAGACTCCTGATAGGAAAAGGAAGAAACGACTGTGTCATGTCAATATGCTCAAGGAATATGTGGAACCTGATAGGAATAGTGTAGTTAAGCCTGTGGCTGGTGTTAGTATCAGTGGGAGTGAGGAGGATGTTGATGTTCAGGATGAAGTTGGCATGGAGTTGCCAGAATTGAAGTTGAGGAATTCTGAGGTACTCTCAAATCTAGATGAAAAGTTGAGTCATCTTCCACAGAATGAGAAAGATTCACTGAGCAGTCTTATTCATGACTATCACCATTTGTTTGGTGATGTTCCTGGTAGAACCAGTCTTGTGGAGCATGATGTTGATGTTGAGGATTCGCCTCCCAGCAAGCAACATCCCTATAGAGTGAATCCTTTGAAGAGGGCTCTCTTAAGGAAGGAAGTTGAGTACATGATAGCTAATGATATCATTGAGCCTAGTAAGAGTCAGTGGAGTTCGCCCTGTATTTTGGTCCCTAAGAAGGACGGTACTTTCCGGTTCTGTACAGACTACAGAATGTTGAATTCCAAGACCAAGTCCGATTCATTCCCCATACCCCGTATCGATGACTGCATAGATCGCATAGGGAGTGCCAAGTATGTCAGTAAGTTTGATTTACTCAAAGGGTACTGGCAAGTACCTTTGTCAGCTAGAGCCAGAGAACTGTCAGCTTTCGTAACTCCTGATGGTTTCTACCAGTACAAAGTAATGCCGTTCGGGATGAAGAACGCACCTGCCACGTTCCAGCGGATAATCAACTCAGTTACTTCTGACCTGGTGGGATGTGACGCTTATCTTGATGACATTGTGGTATACAGTGACAACTGGGACGATCACGTTGAACAGATCAGAGCTCTGTTTGATCGTCTCTCTGATGCCAATCTGACAGTGAACTTGAAAAAGTCAGAGTTTGCCAAGGCACAGGTGTCGTTCCTGGGACACCTGGTAGGACTGGGAAGTGTACAACCCATAGGTGCAAAGGTGGAAGCCATCGTGAACTTTCCGGTTCCGGAGGACAAACGAGCCTTGAGACGCTTCCTGGGGATGTCCGGCTTCTACCGGAAATTCTGCAGAAACTTTGCTGATGTTGCAGCCCCGCTGACTGGCCTGCTTGGGAAAGGTGTGCCTTACTCATGGACTCCTGCATGCCAAGTAGCGTTCGAGAGACTGAAGGCACTCCTCGCTAGTTCCCCTGTCCTTGCAGCACCTAATTTCAACAGGGCTTTCATCCTCGAAGTAGATGCCAGCGATGCTGGAGCTGGAAGTGTGCTGATCCAGAAAGATGATGCTGGAGTAGAACGACCAGTCTGCTTCATGTCAAAGAAGTTCAATAAGCATCAAGCTAGGTACTCTAAAATAGAGAAGGAAACTCTTGCCCTAATCTTGTCGCTGCAACATTTTGACATCTACATCAGCGGCAATAAGTACCCAGTGATGATCAGAACGGACCATAACCCCCTGACTTTCCTTGCACGAATGAAAAACAAAAATAACAGATTGATGAGATGGTCATTGTTGGTACAGGAATACAACCTGGACATCTGCCATGTGCGAGGAAGAGACAATATCATTGCTGACGCACTGTCTCGTGGTTAAAATACCACTTCTTATTTTTAGTTAGTTGTGTTATTCAGTTGGATTTGGAAGAAACAGAACAATGTATTGTGACAAGAAATCCAACGAAGGAGGGACAGTTATTATCATATGTGTAATTTTGGCCATGTATATTCAAACCCTATTGCAGATCATTCCGGTTCACTTCTTTATCTTCACACTTTTATCAGTATGAGCTTTGCTTCAAGCAATCTCTCCCTGGTTGAATGCATACAAATTACTTATATTCCTCCTTCTGAGAAAACAGTGTAGTATGAACAGTGTCTTTAAACATGCAACAAAATATTTGTTGGATTTTTGGATTTTTATATACATGTATATGTATTTGGATTATGTACTTGAACTGGTTTGCGCTCACTTTTGGGCAGTTTTGATAGAAAGTTTCTTTTTTTAAAACTAAACTTTCTTTTTAAAGGGTGGAGGTGTGATGCGCCTGTGTGCGGCTGAACACCAGACTAGGAAAATATAGTGTTCGCTATCGAAGACAGTTACTGACAAGTTATGGCCTCCTGAATTGTGATCTTTTAGTTCTCGTTACGGTGGTTTCGTGGAGTGCTTCGATTGGGTTGGATAGTGAAACGTTTTGTTATGTGTTGGAGACACCTTAGGACGTAATACCTGATGACTTTCTGATTGTAAAAAATTGCCTATTGTAATTTTTTTTTTTTTTTGGTCTATTTTTCTGATACAGGGTCCTGGCAATTGGAGTGCAACAAATTGGAAACACACGCTCTTCATACCAGTTGCTTCCATCTACAAATGATGTTACTGGAACCAATCTAATCTCTCAAGGATACACTCCCCATCAATCTACATGGCCATCTCCTGTGCAACTATTAGAAGGCAGTTACCATGGAAACACACATATCACTACCAATGTGTTGTCAGAGCCATCAAGAGATGTCACTCTGGACCAAGATAACGTGACAAGAGCTAGCAACGTTTTGCCAATACAGGTGGAGAACCGTGTTCCCCTAGATCCCAGGGGTTCAGGTGCCTGCATTTCAGCCTCGCAAGGATCTTTTGATAGTCTCCCTGTGATGCAACCTTTGCAGCAGATAGATACAGCTGGTAGTTTGAATGATGCCATGGCAGAGAAACCTAGGCAGAGGCAACCCCAATTGATGCCTCCTAGTGCTCAAGCTGGCATTTCTCATGGGTACCATACTGTTTCTATTTTCAACCCTGGGTACAGAGGGCCTTATCTCAATCCATCTTATGCCTCCTTGTTAGACTGTGCTCCATCTCCCATTCTTCAAGCCTCTAGATATAACCAACATACCATATCCACAGGATTCATTCCACAGACACAGTATCAAACATTGAATCCTGAGAGAGCAGGTTCAGCAACCATGGCTGAGTCTAGTGAGGATCACTACACTCAATCTCACCATGCCTCTCCTTCCACTTCTGGTCCTTTGTGTAACCCTCCAGTCTCTGGATATCATCAACCTGTCATGCCCAGAGAGCACATCTCAGGTCCAACACATCAAACAATGGTTCATGAGCAGGCAAGTTTTCCACCCTACCATGCCTCTGCTGCCAGCTCTACTCTGTTGTTTAACCCTCCTGTCTCTGGATATGACCAACCAACCCTGTCCTCAGGGTGCCTTCCATCTACACAGCATCAGCCATTGGTTCCTGAGAGAGCGGGTTCTACCACCATGGCTGGATCTAGTCAGGATCACTACCCCCAACCTTACAAAACCCCAAATACTGGTTATGTTCCACTGCCACCAATGGATGCTGCACACTCTTCATACCAGAAGCATCCTCCAAGAAGGAGATTACGGTCATCAGACAACCCTCGACAGCAACCAATGGATGATGCACACTCTTCATACCAGACACATCCTCCAAGAAGGAGATCACATTCATCAGACTACCTTCAACAGCCCTCACATTCAAGTACCTTGTCACCATCCTGTTGTACAAGCAGGACTGCTGGAGGTCAAGTCTTTCATCATGGCAGTTCATCAGAAACTGTAGGTCACTTCACTCAAGCATATGGTGAAGGTAGCAGCAGTTGGAACAGGTTACACAAGAGACAAGCTCCTTCTACTCAGTCAAGAGTTCCACAGGAGGATCCTGAAATTCCAGGGAAGCAACCAAAGTATGGAGTCTAGTTGTTATAACATTGCAGAGTGATTTGGCAGTATCTTTCCTACTAATTTTGTGTGTGATTTATTTGTTCGCAATTTCGAGGAAAAAGGAGTAATATAAGGGGTGTTTGCAGACATTTAAATGTTAGTGAGTTTAACAAAAGGATGATGTATTCTTCATCTCATGTTGCTGAATAAACCCACTCTCTGATTAATAAATTTATCACTTGCAATACCTCCAGGGCCCTGTTGCTTATTATGTACCATCAGTGGTAACTCTGCCATCAGTGGTAACTACCATGATAGTAACATTGCTCAACAGTTAACCAAATTCAAGGTGTCCATGGAAATTACCATTAAGGTGATTACTCAGTGGTAAAAAAAAAGAAAAAAAATGATATATGATCATGAATAGAATTCTATGCGGAATAACATTACAAATTTGATGATTTTTCAATCAAAATCATGCATTTTGGCTAATTTTCTCATAAAAAGTCAAGAGTTGACCAAAAAATTTGAGTACGAGGTATGACGTAAAAGTGAGTACCCAGCTTCGTGCATTGCAGTTGTAATGTGCGCTAGACTGTACAATATGTATTATACCTTGCGCGCATTTTGCTAGAATTGCGCGACAAGGTACCCACTCTGACGTCATTTTGACGTCAAAGTGGGTACCCAGTTGAAACTAGGTCACAGCTGAGGGGTCAAAAATATCCAGAAATCTTACCGCATTTGGGGTTTCCTTGGCAACACGGCTTTTTAAAAAACTTTAGGCAGATGATTTTCTGCTAATAAAATCATGCTCTTTTAAATGAACTAACAGTGTTTCAGCATTGGGTACCCCCTTTAACAGTAAGTTTTATGCATCAGGGCCAAGATTTTTTGTTTCGCATGTAATGGTAAATGTTAGAATACTATGAAGGGGGTACATTTAGTCATTTCATATTAAACCAAATGCAAATAGGAACAGATTTGTTGCATTTATTTCCAAAATGACCCTACCATAATAAGAACCATTTTTTTCTAGCTATAATGTTAAATAATTTTATGCAATTTGGAATGAAGTTAATTCATAATTATATGCATGATGATAAATCATGTAAGTGCAATTTAATAGTTTTGTTTATTACTAGCATTGACCTCAGGCAAAGAACTTTTGTTCTAGCTATCATGCCAACCATACATGGACAATGGAGTGTATGTAGTTCTTGCATGACAATACAATGATGTAGGTTGTAAATGAATTTATTTCAGAGATGACCCCAGTTTAAGAACAAGTTCCATATATAATGTTAAATAGTTCATAATACATGTACAATGCTTCATTATGTGCATCTGTGAAAGTGTATTTATTACCTGAAAATATGGGTTTCCAGCAAGTACAGTTCATGTACATACCCCCCCCCCCCCCCCCAAGTGAGCTTACTTGGTAATCTACAGCTTAACAAAAGAATTTCAAGAAAATTAAAGATAACAAGAGCACAAGTGAGGAATCAATCAGCATTTCTATTCCGTAAATGCCTTAATTACGTAGGCATACATTGACTAGTCTTTGAACTGGTAATATATTTTAATGGTACTAGGACAACTACCCCGATACGATTCCCACCTGACAACTCCCCCTGGAGGACAGCTCCCCCGAGGGCAACTCTCCCTGGAGGGCACCTTTCCTGGATGACAACTCCCCTAAAGACAACTCCCACAGTCGCCGGGGGAGTTGTCTTGATACGTATTTTAATAGATGTAATATTTGAAGCTCATACTTGTATTTGGTATTGTATAGTGACATGGGATCCCTGACATACTCAGCTAAATGTCCTGTGGTGATTGTTACACTTTAATATGGAGATTTGATCGAAGATGAACCCACCTTAGGCATTTTAGAAAAAAATACAGTGGTGCAAAAAGATGCATCCGGAATGCAAAAATGCACAAATAATATTCAAAAATTGAAATGTCTGTCGTGACACATTGGAATGAAATTTCAGCCAAGATCATGCCACAGGAAGATCTTATATTAATTTACAAGGTATACATGCTATCCGTGTAATTATCAGTCTCTTTGAAAAATATGATTTTCAACAATTTTCCATTTTATTTTCCGGACGTGTCTTTTCGCACCACTGTATTTTCCTGAAATGCCAAGTTAAAGGTAGCCCGTCCCTTTTGCAAAATCTAAGAATATCCATACAATTTGGCATGAGTTTAGGACATGCCCTTCTGATACTATTTATTCAGTCTTATGGTCATACATTTAAGTTATTAATATAAAATGAAAATCTGGCTACAACCTTGAATAAGCAAGTCGGATCAGCTCACCAGCAGTAGCGCAGCCAGCTTGCTAGGCTAGCTCAGCCGCGCGCAGCTCGCGGCCACCACACATACCATACATATAACAGCTCTGTAATGTGAAATCTTTCGTTTTGCGCATATATTGTGGGCTTTCTCGTATCTTCAAATCTTTTTTCATAGTACAAAAAAATAAGCTCTGATAAATCATTAAAGATTATTTCCTTAAAACCGGATAGGTTACAGTGTATATGATACTACCTTTTTCTCTCAAATGACAGAGTCAGGGAACTTTCAAATTAGGTCTGCAAAAGGGACAGGCTACCTTTAAGAAAGATTTTTTTTTTTCTAGCTCGCATATGGGAAATGACTTGATTGATGCAATCAAGAATCTTCTGCAATATAATCCTATACAATGTATTTGAAATTGACTTTTTCTTTTTATGATCCTAATTGATCAATCACAGCTGAATGAGAAGCATTATTCTCATTACATTATGTTATCTCACTTCTGGTAATTCTGGGTAGTTGCTTATTTCATAAATAATCATGTAGAATCTGAATTTATTTATTTCATTTGTTACAAAATGATAGCTATCAAGATAAAATGCTGCCAGTGATGCTTTAGTTACTTCACAAATAAATTCATACCGGTAGTATTGAACTATTTATATCATGTTGTTATGTCCGGTAAGGATGTACATGTAACCCCCATAGTCAATGTATGTTCAGAAGAATTGCTTTTGACATAACATACTTTGACTATGGGGTAAGAAAATGTGTAACTTCCAATAAAACTGAGAAAATGTGAAATTTCATGTACAAAGTGAATGGAGAGCTACTCCCATGATGTCATTAGTGTTGCCAATTTGCAGAGCCGAGAGTAATTTACTAGAAAATGTAAATGAGTGTAATTTTCTTATTCTTGGACCGATTTTGCTCATTTCTTTTTTTTAAATGCTGTTCAAATTTATCTCCTTTTATTGAAATAGTGAAACTTCTAGGGTGGACTTTCCCTTTAAAGAAATCTAAAGACATTAGCACATAGAATTTGCATGATCCGTGTAGTGAATATAGAATCAAGTTTTAGAGCCTAGTGAAGAAATATTTAGCAAGTTACAATACTGTTACTGCAGCAGGTAGCATGTGATTAACATCTCACTGAATGCAGAATAGATTAGAAGAATTTCTTTATTCTGTCTAATGAAAATGTAAATATTACCAAAAGGTAGCTGTATTCACATATTTCTATAATTTCATTAGTACTTTGTTTCCTTTCTGGACAGTGGTCTGATTGGTCTCATTCTGTTATTATTTTCATTCTCTACATCCTGTTCTTAATTTGCAGCCTACAAAACAAGTAGATACAGACTGTAAAAGATATATTGATTTACAATATATTTATAACCACTTTATTCCCATAAGTGGATACATTACACATCATGAATGAAGAATTTTGGTCCCTCGCTTTGCCAGCTTGCAAATAAAAAATTTCTTACTTGTTTGATCTACAAAAAAAAACATCAGGTGAGGAGCAAATGTCAGAATGGTATGCTTGATAATGAGAGTAGTGATTAATTCATTCAAAAATTAATAATATATAGCCATATGAATTTGTATTTTGTGGCAAAGTTTAGATATGAATATCTTCTTTTTCTTCATATTTTCTTTCCCGAATTGTAAATAAATCTGTTTCCGTTTTTTAGGTGCCCTTCCCCTGAAACTGTGACATTGCAGCCATCAGACCACCCTCAACAGCAACCTATGGGTGATGTACACCCTTCTTACCAAATGTACCAAAATATGGTATTAGCATTTGTGGTCTTGTTAATGGACATGATTTGGAAGTTGGTACTAGCCAAAATTGACTGATAGATCTAGGTGCACATGGATACAACATTTCAACTATGTTTAGCAACGCTGGTCCAACGCCATCCATAGTGCCACTAATTTGCCGCCATCCATAGTGCAAGTAATCTCAGTTGTGCTTCTGTGCTCGTGACCATCATGCCAGAAGCATTTGTTTTCAATTTCTCTGTCTGTCCCACTTACATGACCACTACCATCACAGCGTTCAGATGATGTGCTTGACATGTGTGATGAGCACATGTGTGGTGCACAAGCTGATTTTGGTCATCTGAATGTGTGCTAAAAGATTATTTTGTGTGAACACAAAATGTTCTAGCGAGAACACAGTTGAACCATGTTCTTGGTACAATGTTCTTGACTTAAAGCTCGTGTGGGACCAGGGGTGGCACTTGGGGGAAGAGAGCAGGAAGGGGGTGGTGCAGCTGCCCCTTATGAGTTTTCAAGTATTAAAAGAGAAGGGGAAAAAAAAGAAGAGGAAAGGGGAAGAGAGGGCAGGGTCATACAAGCACAGTATATAATAGCCCTATAGGTTCACTTCCGAGTGTAAATAAACTCACCTGTGGGTCATCTTACCCCTATCAAACTACTGTGGCGCTCCCCCTGTATTGAATTAAGAATAGCTACATGTCTGCACTGTCACCACTCCCATCAATCTCACCGTGGAATCTCACATGCTGAATCAAAATATTATTGTGCAACAAGAAATACATTCATCTCAGCATGGAGGGCTTAGTGATGAACAAGAAAGATAAACAGTGAAAGTTTGAGCAAAATCGGACAATCTGTTCAAGAGTTATAAATTTTGAAAGTTTAAGCAAATCCCTATTATAGGGATTTTTGAGTTGGCAAATTTACCAGCATTTGTAATGTCATTGTGGACAACTCTCCATTCATTTTGTGCACATGATTTTAACATTTTCTTCATTTTCAAGAAGAATAGAAATTCTTTTGATTTACTGTTTGAGTATGACATGGCTACATCAATTCTGCAAGCATTTAGGGAAGAATTACGGTGATTCCTGACTTGAAATTTCATATAAATCAATTTTTTAAAAAGTCATACATACAACGAATGGAGAGTTGTCCATGATGACATCACAGATGCTGGTTAAGTTGCCAAACTTAAGGATCCCTATAATAAGGATTTACTTAAACTTTCAAAATTCATAACTCTTCAACAGATTGCCCGATTATGCTCAAAATTTTCACTGTTTATCTTTCTTGTTCATTTCTATTCACTAAAAGCACACTGATGCCTGGGTTGCATTCTACTTTAAACATTGTTCCTATACTGGTTCTACTGTCTGTATGTCTGGTATATGAATACAGAGGCCATCGATTTCAGTGTAGCATTTTCTTTGACACAGATTGTAATTTGTACATTTTTGGTATTACATTTTTACTAGATTTCAATATCGGAAAATACTCAAGCTTTTCAACATTTTCTCATCAGAGTACATGTATATCACCTAACTGAACAAAAAGTCAAAATCAAAGTAAGGGAAAAAACACAAGAAGATTCCTAGATTTAATATCCTGAGGAGGAAATATTTTACAGGATTTTCTTTACATGGTTTCATTCCTTGTAAACACAATCAAATGTTTAACCCATTAGTTACTGGAACCAGATGGTCCATGTATTAACTCTGTGGGAATGAAAGTAGCCATCAGGTTAAGATGCATGTGTTTGTTAATTGTATCAGTACAAGATTTTCCATAAAACAAATTCCAAGCTTTTCATTGCCTTATTTCATTATTTCTCTACTGTGGTAAGAAAGTGGCCATGCATATATTTTTGTAGTGAATTCAGTACTGTATTTTCAAATGTTTGATATGATACATGTACATTTTGCAGATGCATGTATACTGTATATTTCTAACTTGTACCATGTATATGATTGCCATACTTGCCTTTGCATGTATATATTATTAGTGTATTCAGTACTATATTTTCAAATGATTTTGATAATACATTTTGCAGATGTATGTATACTGTATATGTTTAACTTGTATATGATTGCCATACTTGCCTTTGCATTCCTTATGAGATGATAGCATGCAAATGTACAAAGTTCTGTTACATTCCATTATACCTTGCCTTTTATTATGTTCTGATTATAATGATGTGATGTAATATTCATATCTACACTGATTGTTGTAGCATTCAATCCAATGACTCTGGGTGAATTTATGCACTGAATGTACATGTACATGCTAAGAAGTAAAAATGCATCTTGTCTGTAGCCACGAGGAGAAAAGTTGGCCAGAATAAGTGAAGTTGTGAAAATATGAGAATAATTGTTTTTGTATTATGTTAACCTTTGAGCTCAAATGTACATGTATTTGTAAAACAAATATTTGATATGCACAGTACATGTAGGCCTTTAATGTTTGATATGATTTTAAACCTTGTACTCTATATTCTGAGGGATTATATTTTGGAATGAATCATCACCTCTGTCTTTAGTGTTTAACCTTTACAGTACCCCCAAGTCAGGGTGAAAAATACCCAGGGATGACAGGTGATTTTGCCATCAGCAGAGCTCAAATAGCCAACTAAAATCCTTAAAACCCCATTCTTTTTTGGCAACCATTTTCTTTAAAGTCACCCATGCCTCAGCTCCAAAAATAAGCAATAAATATTGTGATCTAGGAGCAACAGAAATAACATTTCTTACTGTTCTCACTTTCTCTGAGCATATTAACCCATAGCAGTACAGAGCTTTCTTGAGGTCTAAATTAATCATCTTCATTCCTCAAATTGGCAATACAAATTATTTTTTCCACCTTTACATAGCTTGAAAAAAACCAAAATGACATCTAATTGTAAAATTGAATCAGAAATAGCCAATTTGAACACAGAAATAGTGATTATATATTATTCACTGCATCGCCAATTTAAAGAGTTTGATGATTAGTTACACTTAAACTGCTCTAATTCGAGAACGCCACCCCATACAGTGGGAATGGGCTCAAATTTGTCAGTGCATTTTTCTCTTTCTGCTCATGTATGATATGTACTGCCCAACATTCTGGACCAACAGATACTGCAAAAACGTCTCCTAAAAGTGACTCTGCACCTCTATGGGTTAATAAATAAAAACGCAATGCATAGTGGGAAATGGAGTGAAGCTAGCAACGTTTGCATGCATGTTATGGATCAGTGCTGAAAATTGGGATATCAGCAATTCGTTAACTCCCTTGGTCCAAGAAAAAGCTTGTGTAAAATTGTCCACGGGAGCTACATGTTTTTCAGAGAATAGCTCTTGTGGGGAGAAAAGTATTTTTACCCTAGCCCAAGGTATACAAACAAAGTTTAGTCTCACAGATAAAATATTTGTGAGTTTGCAAAAACTCACAAAATTAGGTTATTTGTTAGGTTAGGCTATTTGTTTGATAAAATTTAACATTGATATTTCTCTTGTGTAGAGGTGTCATGTGATGTAGTGGTTCTGTCACTCGACTCTCAAAGGGTGGCAAGTTCGAATCCCTGTCTATGGCACTCAAATAGTACCAGACATTAATCCATGTTATCCATTCTCCACCCAGGCGTAATATTGGTAGGAAGAAATTTCTGCTTTAGCACCTTGCATGGCAGCTGCTACGTACAGCTGGATTAATAATATGATGCTTTGTAAAGAGCAGTAGGGTATTTATCCATAACAGTAGCTGCTCTATATAAATAGGCCATATTATTATCATTATTATTATAATTAAATGTCTTTTTTGTGTATAAATTTCAAGAATTGTTTTCTTTCAAATTATTTTTTTGGACCAGTTGACCAGGTCACGTCAATGTACTTTCACAGCAGTGTTAAACTTCCATGCATGTGACTTATTTTTCATGAAATTGGTTACCACAGTGTAACTATACTGCACTGACCCATCAAATTTATGATGTACAGTAAGTGCCTGTTAAAAGCAACAAGGATTCTTTGATACAAAAATAAAGGCTACAACACCTTCTTTGAATTGGTCTCTTTGTAACATGTGCAGTCCAGCCTAGGAGAGACATGAAATGATGGTCGTACAGAGAGATGGACACATACACAGAAAGAAAGAGTGCTCTCTCAGAAAAGCTGTTTCAAAACCATTAGGTTGGTTACAATATGAACCCGACCAACTGTTTGTTTAAAAAATCCCCATATGTTTTACATACTTCAACCAACAGTTGATTGGTTTAAAATTTTTAATCAACCTTATGATTTTTGTTAAGCTTGTTCAGATACGGTGCAACTAATCCGCGCAACATTTTTAGCGTATGTCAATGTAAGTCAATGGCATATGGGGCAACAAAAATATGTAGCCAAGGCAGGAGACATTTCTTTTGTCGCCTAGCTGCAAAATGCTGTGGACAAATCAAATTCTTAAAGACTCGCGCAAAATATAATGTCATGAGTTTGCACAAGTATAACTCTCTTTAATTTGACAGTCGATGTGTTAATGCTCATTCATTAAACATAAGTGGGGTGGTTTTGTTGCGCCATGCCTGAACATTAAAAATGTTACTGGGATTTGGTTTAGAGTGTGAGAAAGCACGAGAATCAAATAGCTGCAAGGAGACAGGAAGAGATGGAAGAGATATGTTATTCAAAAAGGAACACATTATACTTGTATGAGTAGGCCTGGGCAGAGAAAGATAAAGAGAGAGGGAGAGCCCGCAAGATAAGCAAATAGTAGCAGAAAGGGAGATATTGAAGAAAAAAACAGCACGCAAAAACATTTGCATGTTTATGTACTGGCTTAGGTAGAAAAACAAAACAAGGGAAATGAGAGGGGGAAAAATAGAATAAATAGAGAGGGAGAGAGAGAGCAAGAGAAACAGATATGAACACTGACCAGAAAGAATTTGTTATGATTCAGTTTATCTAGACCTATCTTGGTCGATAAATAGATAATTAATGAGAGAGATGAAAATCATTTGCAAATACTTAAGACCATCAGGGAATCCATGGGTATTGCAGTAATTTTTTGGAATACATTCTTTTTCTTGATGAATGGTTACATAACATGTTTATTACAGTGGTCAGAAGCAGAAGTATAATGGTATAAGCCCATGGGAATGTACTGAAAAATATGTCTAACTTGATCCTTTGAGTTATTGCGTTTCGGAAAGGTGGTCTTAAAAACATTTGCAAATGATGGGAGATGGATCATAAAGGCTAGAGACGGAAAATGAAACTGGGCCTACTGACGTATCAAGTGTGATTGCTCTTTATATACTGGAAAAAATTAAAGACATACTTAGATGAGCATGTATGAAGAAGAATACAGAATTTTTAAGGCTTTCATCTATTTGAAACAAATTAATTTCTTCTTAATGAATACAATAACACAGTAGTACATAAAATGAAACACAAGAAAAGGCATTAATGTACAATTACAATGTACTCAGATTACCATAGCAATAATACATGCATTTATTTGTTTTTATATGAACATGGAATACATATAATAATATGGCTATTCATTAAATCTTCAAGTCCCCAGGTTTCCGCGATATGGACAACGGAAAAACTTCACAGAATGTGGGAAGAACACAGAATTCACAGAATTTCATGGAAAACACGATTATTTTAAAGCCAAAAAAAATGAATTAAGAAAAATAAAGCAAAAAACATAAAAAACAAGGCAAAAAGCAATGAAACGTAACTCTGCATCAGCGGAAAATCTGGATCAAAGCTACGTTCGCAGTGTTTAGGTGTATTCACGAAGCTTCATTTGTGTGCACATGTATACTGCACTGCATATATATTACCATGATTAGGGTAACTTATGTTTTTTAGATTTTTACTAATTACAATTGCTTTGTACATGTCACCGAAGAATACAGAATTTGAAGTTAAGAACACCAAAAAATGCATTTGCATTTTAGAAAACAGAGAACTGGGGACTTGAAATTCTTAAGTAATATCAAGATATAGAATATCTAAAGTTGCTGACTATGGGCCCTGTTGCGTATGTTATCAGAACATTTGCTAACTACTATAAAAGATTTATAAAAAAAAACTATGTTTTCTAAACTTCTCTCTATACAGTGGAAACTTTGTATAAAGAGGTCTTTGGGACCACCAACATTACCTTGTTATAGAAGGAATCTTGTTATATCAGGGTTAAAAAACAAGAGAATATATAGATATTACCTTGTTATATCAGGTATATTGTTGGGCCCCATTTCATAAAAGTTGTTATAATAACAACTCTTGCTGGAATGACAACTACCATGGCAACAGTGAAAATTCTGCTTCCTGATTGGATTTTACAATGAAAGTTGTCATTCCAGCAAGAGGTGCTTTCATAGCAACATTTTATGAAATGAGGCCCTACTACTGTAGATCTCTATACCGAGTTTCCCCTGTATATGTGTAATTCTATAGATAATTGTTGGTATTCTTCTACCATTTCAGAATCAACGCTTGGCTTTAAGTCACAGACATGTATAAGAAAGGGAAAACTAACATCTAGGTCTTTATTCCCATGTTAGAATTTCACTTTAGATGTAAGGACAATATTGGCTGTCAACTAACTGCAATGAACATAATGGGGAAAGACGACTGCCATATTATAAAGTGTTATCAGTGTTATCGATATCATGGCAACAACGGGCGCTTATCGCCCCTTCAAATGATCCGAGAGAGGCGGGCCTAATGCCATTCGCGTAGTGTTATCCCTTGTGCTACTTTTCGTCTAGTGAATAATTATGTTTATGGTTTCACCCATTCGTGACATGAATTATTTAAAGCCTAATCTGATCAGCTTTTATTCTTCAAATTGGCAACACCAAAATTTTTCTTTTATTGCTACATTTTCAAAATAAAAAGTCATGTATCTGAAATAAATATCAATTGGCAAAAAGTATGAAGAGAATTCAAAAAGTTGCCAATTTGCAGGGGAAAATGGTGATTTTAAAATTTCCATTGCATTGCCAATTTAAGAATTTTAATGCTTATTTTCATTTTAAAAATTTTAAACATCGAACTGTAAATATTGATGCAATCAAAATGGGCACAGTTTGTGTAGAAATTTTACTCTTTCTACTCATGTATTTGGAATGATTTCTAGGGCTCTGAGCAAAGATTATAAGGCCAAACCAAATAATGTGGACCTTCTGACACGAATGGGTTAAACCATGGTCAGCATAATTCGTGCTGTTTCTAATGTTCGCTGGACAGAGAGTAATGCACTTATGAATGTCTACAGGTATTTACATATAATTTAGACCATGGGGGTGTTTCACAAAGACTAATGGGTTGTTGCAAGAAGGTTGCAATCAATTGCAAATAATTGCTCATTTTGAAACAACCATTCTGATTGGCTCAGGGTCTGCCCTTTTAAGAAGACATGCATGCAACAATGATTTTGATTGGCCAGTGACAATCAGTTGCAACTTGCAATCGATTGCAACTTTCTTGCAACAACCCATAAGATTGACTCAAATCACCCTAACTATGGCAAGCCATTCATGCCACTGTTTGCTTTCACCATTGGTCTCTCAAGGTATGCGCAAATCATGGTCACAGATTTGCAGAATTTACTTTTCTTGTTTTCTTCATCAATGAACCATAAAAAAAATTGTCAATTCTGCAGGTTTGTGATCAGACATTATGTGACAGTTTGGGTACAAAGTTGCCCTTAAAGGAGTATTCAAACAATAATTGTTTGTTCACATATAATGCAGTACCCTGGCAAGTAGGGATGAGCAGATATACATATACATGTACAGCTGTACTATAAGAAAGGTTCTATGCATACTGGGACATGGAAATGTGAACCATGAAATAGTTATTTTGCCATATGTGAACAAGGACTTAGCGGTCAGAACATAGCATCTACAGCTATCAAAGGAATGAAGGTGCCAAATATGCAATTTCCTACTCGACCTGACGCACGTGAGGCATTATTTCCCTGCAGGTGACATTCAAAGACAATTTGGTACACGCACGGAAAAGGTATCGGCACAATCTCTTGGTACAGACGTCACCCTTTGGAAGCAGGATGTAGCGCCTTGTGCCCCTTGTGCATGGAATTTGTCTGAAAATCAACTTCCACCAGAGAACAGGCTCAACAATCTGCACAGATGAGTGCATTGAGAACACTAGGGAAACAATTCCACACGTGGCAGTTAACTTATTACCTGTAGGGGCCTATTGTTCACTGCTTACTTTGGCATAAATGCTATTTTAATAGTATTCATGCCAAAGGTCAATTCAAAAATTTGATGATCAGTTTAGTTCACAATAATGGAATAACACCTGGGGCGCATCAGGCTTAACATGCAAAAGGAGTTTGCCAACATAACTGACAGATCCTTCATGGCACAATATATGTTCTTCAAGTTCACTTATTCAAGCCCTCCTTAATGCATGTCTTGAAACTTGAGTTAATAGCTCCTAGATATCATGCTAATTTTAATCTACTGAAGTTCTCTATGCACTGATGTAAACGTTATGAATTTGATGCAGCTCCGCCTTCTTTGTGGGTCACAAGTCCTTTTGCTATTAAGTCTGGAATCTCCACTGCTAGCCATGGGCCCAACTGTAGATGAAAGAAAAAATTCTTTATTGGTTTATTGCAAAAGACTAATAATAATAATAATAATGAACGTTAGTTATAAAGCGCATATCACTTAAAGAAGAAAGTTCCTATGTGCCTAAGAAAATGTATAGAGAGATAGATAGGCCTACATGTACATTGTAGAAAACATGCCTGGTACATGGAGATATGATCAATAATTACAAAGAATAACTAATATTTCAATACGGATACAAGTACATAAAAAATCATTAATTTAGATTTTAATAACAAATCATTATTCCATAAGCATACTTCAAAAGAACAAGTTTACATGATCAAAAATCATTAAAAATAAAGTTGAACATGGAGAAGGCTACATATGTCACTGAAACTACCAGACAGCAATGAACCTTAAATGATTGAACTATCAATTAATAAAGAGGTATGTTTTCAACATAGTCCTGAATGATTCTGTTGAATTTGCCAGTTTTACAATACAGGGTAACTGTTCCATTACCGGTATCTTTGCAGATGCCATTTGAAAAGAGCGAGTGCCATAAAATTGAGTCCGAAGGTTCGGACTAAACCCATCAGTCATCTCAATTTACTTTACTCTATTCATTTGGTGCTCCACAAAAGTATCATCCATGCAATATGAAGACAGTGAAACCACTCAAATTAGTTGCAAGGAATATAGCAAACTTGCATGCTAATATTGCAATTGCACATGAATATAAGCGATATACATGTACGAGTAACTAACCAACACAAACCTTAGATATTTGGCTCCAACTTTTGGTAAAAAATTTCAATTCAAAAATCGCTGTGGATATTAGATAGAATTCTCTTTTCCCTCTATGCCATTTAATTATTAAACATTAGTCAGGATAGCAAAATTTTACAAAAGCTATCACATGATTGTAACTGCCATGCGAAAAATGAAATGGCTGGAAACTCATCTAAAATGTGACATCGTTGCAAAATTCTCCAGACTGGTAATTATGGAAATCAGGTGGTAGGCAGAATGCTTAGGCAAAGTTGGTGGAAAAAGAAAAATAATTCCCAACATTTTTTTTAAATTAATTCTTTATTGGCTATGAATCAAAACCAAGAAATGTCACAACGTTAGGTTTTATGGGACATATACAGTTTACCTGCACCAAGAGTCGACATTGGCAAGCAAGCACTTGTGCCATTAATCAACCAAAGCTGCCTATAAGTTAAGTTACTCAGAAACCCAGGGGGATATGTTTCATTGAGGGAAGCGTTTCATGAAAGGACCTGCCGGATGTTTTATCCGACAAAGTCTGTTTTATCCGACAGTTGCCACAGTAACGATGCTTCTCAACCTATCAAAATCAGGGAAAGATGTCAGATCTGACAGCTTGTCAGACGACAAATGTTGATGAAATGCCCCCCATTCGCGTAAATCACTTTCTGAAAAGCACCCTAAATGGAGATTAAAGAATGATGGAAGTAGTGAGTGATTTTAATACCCTAGACAGAGAAATAATGTATAACATCTCCGATTTTTGTACCCATGCAAGGATTGCATCATAATCTCCTAACTGAATAACATTTTCCTCAGATTTTCCTAATCTTGATACCCTTTTTTCTGATTTCTCCCATTTTTTGATACCCTTAACAGGATCCCTGGGTTCCCTGCCTGGTGCTGAAAAACAACCCTTTTTCTACATTTTTGTTTACACAGATGATGTACAGGCTTCAATGAGATATATCCCCACGGGTTTCTGAGTAACTTAACCTACAGGCAGCTTTGGTTGACCAATGGCACAAGTGCTCGCTTGCCATTGTCGACTCTTGGTGCAGGCAAACTGTATATGTCCCATCAAACCAAACATTGTGACATTCCCTGGTTATGATTTATAGCCAGTAACAAGTCAGAAACAACAAATACCTTGAACAAGGTGTGCAGAAAATGAAGCAATACTCAGGACAAACATGAAAACCCTTTCTTTCTTTGTAAAAATTTGAGGAGACGTGAAACCAGCTAGGTACATTGCACCTTTCCATGCAGGAAGGCACACTACATGAATCACATCTTTTTTCTATACCTACCCCTGATGCCATGGCATGGGCGATGCCTAATTTGGGAACATTCTTTCCCCACAGAGGTTTGAAGTGATCTGTCAGGCAGATCTTGCCTCCCCTGTACATCTTGGCCGTCTTCCCATCCAGCTCAGGAATGGCAATCTCCGGGGACGTAGCAGGGTACGTTACTGGGATCTGTCATCAGATTTTTTTTTTTTAAGAGAAAATGTTAAAGGGGAATGAACATCGGGAATAAACTGTATGAATTCGACACTGACTGAATGTTGCAATTTGTGAATCATTCTGGAGCAAGCACCATAAGTACCCAGCTGAGCCAAATACTCTGCATGAAGCCTTTGTCATCATCATTTGCTTCTACATGAAAGTGCCTCAGATATTGTATAGTTTTAAGGTACAAAAGATACCAAGGAACATACTAGTTGCGACTTGATATGAAACATGAAAGTGGTCAATGTGATATACCAGTACTTAAATGAAAAGCCATAATTTCCACTGTCATTTCAAAGGATAATATAGAACACTTTTATAAGTAGTTGGGATCAAAATTTTATAGACATGTGGTAGAAAAAGACTTTCCTTAATTCAAAGTGATAAAATTAAGAGCAGTTTATAGAGCATGACTTAATGCAGTGTTCATGTATATATGCTTAGTAGAAACACATCTTGTCTGTGTTAGGAGGAGAAAAGTTGGTGGGAATAACTGAAGCTGTAAAATATGAGAATTTTTTACATGTATGTAAACCTCTGGGCTCAACTTTGCATGTATATTTCAAACAAATGTTTGATATGTACACATTTAATATCTGACATCATTTGTATCCTTATGTATTTTTATTAGAATGAATTATTACCACTGTCTTTAAATAATAATCAACCCTTTCAGTGCCTCCATGTTTACAAACAGGTCTCAAAAATACAATATTTTATGAATTTGATATAAACATTATTCTGTGATGATTAAACTTCTCAAATCTTGAGCCCATCAAAGGATAAAAGGATAAGCTTTTCATAGTCCAGGCATATTAGATACAATATCCAAATCTAAACATTTTAACCCCTCTACAACATTGACAGGGATAAGAATTATCAGTGTACATGTTAACACACAAGTCTGTCATTATGAGAGAAAATGTATTTAAATGTACATGTATTTTAATATTTCACAAACTTATTTGAGTTTGAGGATTAATTGAATGTTATTAGAACAGTATTGTTACTATCATAACAATGGAGCATAATTAGTTATTTGATTGACTTATTTGAAACTGAAAATGTGTATTTACAGTCAAACCACTTTGATTTGATTTGATTTTTATTGTTTACTTCTGCAATTACATCATTCGTATATAATACATTTTCCATAACATAACAAACATAGTATATTGAGAACTTTTTTTTGGCATGAATCATAACTAAATGTACTAAAATTATCATTACAAACAAAACTGATCTCATACCAAATTAGTTAACATTTACAATTTGCAGGAGAAGGATTGTCATCATAAGCAGATTGCTTGAAAAAATGACAACCCCAGGTTAGAACTCATTGATTAATATAATACATTAATACAGCAGAATCGATAAACAGTACATTTCATGAAAAACAGCAGTAATGTAATTTGAGCAATGAAGATGGAGATGATAAGGATGAAGATGATGGTGAAATGGTGAAGATGAAGGCGATGGAGAGAATGCTTTGTATAGAATGCTCTTATAATAGTAATGTAAGAAGACAAAATGGAATCATGACCCTTTTCAAGACAAAGGACAAGCTTTTTATTGTTCTGACATATTTGATACAATATCAAAATTTAGATGGTTTATTAACTTACCTACAATGCTGAAAAGGTTCAGAAGGGTCAGTAGAAGTTTGTCATTACCAGAGAAAATGAATTTCAAAGTAACTAATAATTTCAAATTATTAGTTGCTATTTCACCAACCTCTGATTTAAATTGGAGAATATAATTGAATGTTATTACTAGAACAGTTATTATTGTAACTATGGAGGATAAATAGTTATTTGATTGACATCTGATTTGAAGCTGAAAATGAATTTTGTAGGAATAGAAGTGTCATGGGTATATGCTACAGGTATTTCATGTATATGTACAGTCAAACCTCATTATCAAGAATGCTCTTATAATACTTGTGTAGTAAGAAGGTAATTTTGTCAGCTTTACTTCTTTGTATTCTGTTATTTGCAGTTCAGATATAACAAGAATGGAATTGCTCTGTTAAAGAGTGGAGTATAATTAGACATGGCAATGATGGACATGGGGAGATGGGGATAGATGATGGAGATAGAATGAGAAGGAATTGAAATAATGCTGAAGAGAAGTAAAGATGGAGCATACTGTAAGGAAAGGGAGAGAGAGGAAGGCAAAACAGATTCAACATTGAAGAAAGAGAGAAGGGGAGGGAAACAGATCTTACAATAAAAGACAAAACAGGAGGGAAAAAAGAAAAACTTGAGTTGACATGATAATACTGGGTAGCCTATAGACATAGGAGTGATTAAAAGAATGAAAAGGAATGTAAAGAAAGATGAAGAGAGAGGAAAAGAAAGATGGAAGTATGTAAAAAGAAGGAGAAAGAGAGGGCGAGGGAAACAGAACTTACAATGAAGACAAAACAGGAGGGGAAAAAACATGAGTAAACATGATAATAGGTCAACTAATCATGTTAATACAGAGAAGAATATAGAGGGGTTGGATATAGATGAGAAGGAATGAAGAGGACAAGAGAGAAAGAAATCAATTTTGGAGCATGTTATAGAAAGAGAGCGAATGAAAGAGAAAGAGAGAGAGAGAGAGAGAGAGAGAGAGAGAGAGAGGTGCAGCAAAAACAACGATGATTAAGGCACTACATTCAGACGGATCGAGGGGAGACAAAAATGGATAAATGGAAGGGAATGAGGGAAATAAACAGCGCCACCTCTTGGGCTGAATCACAGGAAAAAATGAAGAAGGACACCCAATTTCATTTTCAACCCTATAAATACACACATAACATAAGCAGCATTTAAAAATGATGTACTCCCGCTTTCTTGTGTCCATTCAGTGAAAAGTGGTCGGGTCATAATTAAGAATGTATATCCCCATTTTTATGGGAAAATATTCCAAATTTTGTTATACAACTTTCCAAATGTGAGTATCCAAAGGAAATACATTTGTTTTCTATATTAAAAAGTGTTTTCAGGCCTATTTTCTTTTCGGGGGGGGGGGGGGGGGTCTCCTTCTGTTTGTAAGAACACGTGTTTATAAATCAAGACTAGGTTAACCCACTGGCTACTGAAACCGGTTTGTCTCTGTATTAAAGAAAATCCTCAAGTCGAGTTATTTTCAAATCAAAGCTAAAAAATGAATAATACAGAAGATCAAAGACAATTCGAAGAAATCGGACACGGAAAAAGAAAGTTATTCTTATATGAAATCATCTGTTTTAACACTATCATAGCTATAGCTAATGGTCATACAATTTTTCGACAACTCTCAATAATGTTCTGTACGCAATTTCCCAAATTCGTTATTATCATGAAGAACAAAATGTTTTCATCGTCTTACCCCAAATGAAGTATTAAAAAAAATGTCTCAGGCCTACATCTTCTTTTTTTTTAATTTCGCTTTGAAAAAAGGTGGTGCAAAATTAAGCAAAATGAGAATATTCAATTATGTGTGGACAAAAGATATTGAGAGTTGTGCAAAGATGTCATCAATAGCTACGGTTAGATCAAATTTCTGTTCCTATTATCTTCTCTGATCGTTCATCCTCCTTTATCACTCTATCCTTCTTCATCTTCGTCGTCATCTTGGAGGAAATCCTTCTCTCTAAATTCTTTAGATTGCAATGAGGGACCAATCCAAAATTAGATTGAAAATCTTAATCTAACAGATTTAGAAGTCAATCTTTTTCTTAATCTAAGTTTGGATTGGTCCCCCACCACAATCTTATAGATTGATTTCCAATCTAAGGAATTTAGAGAGTTCCATTTCTTCAGTCTCTCCTCTCTCCGCCTTATCTGTCTCTTCTATCTTTTAGTCAGTCTTTCCATCCCAATGGAAGACCTCTAGCTTGGCGCTGGCAAACCATTTACCTATCAGGGACTCCCGCGTCGTCGGACGCATGAGGCGGTCAGCTTCCTCCAGCTTTATCTATCTTTGGTCAGTTCATCAAGTAGTGTTTAAAGAAAAAAAAAAGTTAACGTGATCATAACTTTCTAATTCGTGCCCGATTTCGTTAAAATTTCGCTGATCTGTTCATATTCCCACTTACATTTGATTTGGGAACTACCTTGGGTGTTGCGTGTTGGTATCCATAATCATGGTAGTAGAAGAATTCAGTAGTCAACGTGTTAACTATGGTTAAATCCAAAACTTCATTCTCTTTAATATATTGCATCCTGTCATGATTATTAAGCTTTAAAAGATATTCAGGAGAGAGAGAGAGAGAGAAACAGGGAAAGAAATCATATATGTTATCATCAGTTATGATTAATTTCATTTGAAGAAATAGATGTTTTAATACCCTTCCTTTTCCAAAAACATTACGAGGAATCACTCAGAGGTACCTTTGCTTCTCCTCATCTCATGTTTAAGTTTGCACAAATTATATGAAACCGAATTAAGAAAGCAAGAAAAAACATCATTATTGAAGCCTCCGTGAAGCAGTCGCAATTACCTTGGCCCTGTTCACTCATGGACCATCTGGGACTGAAATTGGGTTGAGGAATTTATATGTGATCGATCCTCTTAAACCTACGCATGTGATTTTTGCATTCATCATGATTTATGATATTATTATTGTTATGATACCATAAGACGTCTTTCCTGTATCATAAGTGTAGAAATAAAATTTTGCCTGTGGGGGGCGTCTCTTAATTGCTCCACTGAATCAAATGTTAAGCATTTATTAGCGCGGAAAGCAGGCGAGCAACAAATTTGAAGCTTGAGTTAATGGCAAGACTCATTTTGTCTGAAAGGAATGATTTCAAAGGTGCACGACTTACGGCTTAAAATCATGAAAGGTAGTAATAAGCAATAAAACATATTAATGTGGACGTTCTGAAACTTTGCTTAAAGCATTAGAACATGTAGAAAGCTAATTTAATTAAATTAAGTTAAATTGAATTTATTTCAATTTCCAACAAAAACATAACAATGCCTGAGTTATAAAACAAAGGATATACGTAAATAAGCAACAATATTACGGTATAAATGGTGTGTTTGGATTATTTCTAAAGATAGTGTTTGGAAATGACCGGAACCACTAAAAAGCCAGGCTTAAGGAATATGGATCCCTCAAATAATAATATTGCTTGTATTCTAAAGAATATGAATAAATCTAGGGGAAATGAAGAATCACAAAACGTTGTTACTTTGTATGTTTTTGTTGTTGGTTTTCGGGGGAGCCCATGAAGGTGGGCAAAAATCCATTCTGCCCAAATCCGAAAATTCATTGGGACACCCCTCCCCGCTTTCAGCATCTTTAGTATGGGATATTCCCTCTCATGTAGCAAATATTTGAACTTTTGATAACAGTACTGTGAGGTGATGATCTGCATCTTTTCAAAATGACCGAAATACCGAAGAGAATCGTATGAGATCAAAAAGACAAAAGAGCCCTGAGCAAAATCGTCTGTCCTTTGAGGCTGGTAAGAAGCCGGTCTTTGAAAAGAAATGCTTTTAAATTAGTTCAGTTTTGACGCATTTCACACCGGGGGGGGGGGGGGGGGGATATCCACGTAAATCACCTTCTGGAAAGCACCCTAATCTAAACAGAGAATATTGCATCTCCGATTTTCATAATTATCCTTAACGGGGATATTATGCAAGGATTGCATCATAATCTCCTAATTTAATAACCCTTTCCCAGATTTTCCTGATTTTGATACCTTAAAAGGATCCCAGGCGCGCCTGAAGGGTCTCAGCTGGGGGGGGGGGGGGGGAACACTCTTGGGGGCCCACCTCAAATGCTTACTACCTGAGCGTAGACCCCTATTGAAACATATACATCGATTATATCGCTATAGAGGTACTACATCTTTGTCTTGTGAGAGCTACTGAGAGGGCGGCGAAAATTGATTTGGTACAACACATTTACAAAGGGAAGCATCTGTCCGCCCTCTCCAGCTTCTGGGGCCTATGGTAGACAGGGTTTATTTGATATCAAGAAACACCACTTTTATTATAATGCAACTCGGGAACGCTGCGCCCAGTTGAAAATTTTTAGTTTATGTAACCCATAATGGTAACGAAAATTTTACATCCAATAAAAGATGAAAGTACAAAATAAAACGGCATTTTATTGAAGTTCCCCCCTATTTGCAGAGAGAAGCACTTGCCCCGTCACACCGCACTTTCTAAATCCTATAAGAAACGTTTTCATTAATCTACGAGGAAGCGTAGCGATCGAGCGAAATAACTAAAAGGTGGGGACCATGTATTTTAGAGCAAAGGAAAGCTCATTACACATTATTCATTAAAATGAATTCTTACTGTCTTGCGAAGGGGCCTAGCGAGGGGGCCTAGAGAGGGGGCAAAAAAGATTTTTGCAACTTTGCAAGCATGAAAATTCATATTTCGTGCTGAAAACTTGCATTTCTCAACACTAGATATCTATTCATATTATACTCTAAATTATGGTGTTATGGGTTGAGAGAGAGAGACAGAGAGAGAGAGAAAGAGAGAGAGAGAGAGAGAGAGGGGGGAGGGAGAGGGAGAGGGAGGGGCAGGGGCAGGGGCAAATATGATTTGCCCCCCCCTTGATATGGAGAAAATCTGCCCCTTTCTCTTGCTGCCGCTGGTAGACGGGGGGGGGGGGGGGGTATACAGCGCCTACATAATATATGCGTATACAATGTGTAAATGCATGCATAGAGATAATGAGAGAAAATTTAGGTGTTAGAATTAACCTGCTCTTTACACGACTAGAAAGCTGATCGCAACACCTCAAATTGTATTGTCATGGGGCAATGAAGCAAGCATCTGCCCCTTTTTCCATAATTTCTCATTACTAGGAAACATTGCGCCTAATTAATATACGAGGGAGCGTAGCGACCGAGGAAGAAAGTTTTGATTTTTTTGAATGCTGAAAGTTTGCATTTTAAAACAATATGCTTATTTTACATGGTCATAGTGCAGTCTTATGATCTGAAATTTCCTCTTTTTCCCCTTGGGAGGGGGGCCGGGGGGGGGGGGGTTAAATTCGATTTTGCCCCCCCTTCTTGATTGATTAGGGCAACTGCCCCCCCCCCCCCCCCCCGCTTCCGGCGCCTATGCTGGATCCCGGTTTTCCCCGCTGGTGCTGAAAAACAAACCCTTTTTCTACTTTTGTTTTGTTTACGCGGATGATGTACAGGCCTCAATGAGATATATCCCCGGGATTTCACACAATAGGCCTATTATTTGCGTAATTCATTTGTATCTTGCTTTAATAATACATGCTGTAGTAACTGCTTTACGAAATTGATTTAGTGTTAGAAAATTGATTGTGTTATATATTATAAAGATCGCAAATAAATTCTTATTTTTTAAGGGAGGGGTGAATATAACAGAATGCAGGACGAACTAATGTAACTGGAAAAATTAATTGAGGGTGAACGCGCTAATGATTGACGAAGATTTTTTTTTCTTAAATGAAACTAAATATGATGTCATCCATGCTTTGAACAGAAATTGAATCATCCTCGCCCCTCCTCCCGAAAAAAATTGAAACAGAATGAAAACAATCGAGCTGTCTAGAGGTAAAACTTCCCATTACAAATCCATCCCTAACTGCATCACAGCCTGGCATTTGCTCTATCCTTTATTTTTGTTACCTAGTAATTTGAAACATATACGTTTGCTTTGCTCTCTTTTACTCGAGATCTTTCACCCTTGGTGTTAGAAGCAAACGTAGACTTTAGAGACGTAGTGTTATGAGTCACGTTGGCTTCATTCTTTTATTGTTACCCTCATATCGATCCAGGGGCGTCGCTAGAGGGGGGGGGGTGTGGGGGGTGTGACACCCCCCCCCCCCATTAAAAATTCTTGTCGGCAAATTCGCGATCGCTGTCGGCAAAAAAAGAGAGAGAGAGAGAGAGAGAGGGAGAGAGAAAGGAGAGGGAAGAGGAAGGAGGGAAAAAGAAAAAAGAAAGATGAGTAAGGTGCCCAAATAGAGTCATATTCGGCTTATTTGCTTGTGCATTTTGACGACGAAATAACACTGGTAACACGAAAGAGAGCCTATTTTTCCTCGCTCGCTGCGCTTGCTCCTATTATATTAAGATACAGGATGTTTTCGGAAAGCAAACACATTTGCCAAGTGAACTAAACAAATATATGATTTAGATATTTTGGGGCCCATCATGCATTTTGTTGAAGAATTATCACCTGTATACCATAAAAAAGAGTAAATATATTTTTCCTCGCTCGCTCATATAATATTTAGATACAGGATGGTCTTTGAAAGCAAATAGATTAGGTAGGAGAGGTGACCAAATATATGATTTAGATATCTTTAAGCCCATCATGTAGTTTGATGAAGAACTATCACTTCTACGAAAGAGAGTGTATATTTTTCCTCGCTCGCTGCGCTCACTCGTATTATATTTAGATAGAGAATGTTTTCGGAAAGCTAACACATTCAGCAAGTGAGGTGAACAAATATAATTTAGAAGGAAAATATAATAGAGGCACACAATTGAACATGCCACGTGGGCTTGAAACAGTTGAATTTGTCGACGTTGGTCGTCGGCAATCGGAGGCATAATTTGTCGGCAATCTGGCCTCTACCCCCCCCCCCCCCCATTAAGAAAAGTCTAGCGACGCCCCTGTATCGAGCTTATCAAATCGAGAAACGTAATCCGCTGTCCAACATAATTACTGCCAGCTTAAGAAAAAATTGATGCAACCAAGTTATACTCTACCTATAGCTTAGAAACCTGTTTTTCATCATACATCATGACATTCAGACAATGGGTTAAAGAGACTAGGTCTGCGACCATAACACTAATATACCGGTGTACATTTCAATAGTTTTATTTTCCTCCATATTGTTGTCGGTTGTTTTGAAAGGACTTTTTTTTTCTTAATTGGTCCTTTTTGACAAAAATAGTGTCAGGCTAGTGAAGGAATTTCATGGAAAACCTCCCACAATTCCCCATGTAGTCCGCCTAGTTCACTCGCGGTAAAACAAATAAGTTCACTGGCGTAGCCAGGAATTTTCAACAGGAGGCCAAGGCGACGGAGCGAAGCGACAGAGCGGGGGGAGGGTGTGGGCGGGGTTATCTATGGTGGCCCTGAAGTACGCTCGACAACAGGTCATGTGCGACGTGAATTTCGCATCTCAGGTACTGAATTTCGCATCGCGGGTCGTGAACTTCGCATCCTAGGTCACGAATTTCGCGCCGCGGGTCTTGAATTTCACGACTGGGATGCAAAGTTCGCGCCACGGGTCCTGAATTTCGCATCGCCGGTCGCGAATTTTGCATCCGAGGTCCTGAATTTCGCATGGCGGGTCGTGAAATTTATGACCTGGGACGCAAAAATCACGTCGCGCATGACCTGTTGTCGAGCGTAGTTCAGGGCCACCATAGGTATCCCCCCTCCTACGCCTACGGTAAGGAGATTTTTTAAATTTCTTGAATTAAAAAAAAAAAAAATGTACACACTAAAAATCAGAATCAGGGGTAACTTATATGAGAAGTGGCATATATTATGCTAATCCCTTATATCCCCCCCCCCCTCCCTTTTTATCTTTTCCACGCCGACCCGATCAACGTGGGACGACGGCCCCTGCCTGTGGCGCCGGAAGGTTTGTTTGTCTGCTTGTTTTTTTTTTTTTTGTTTTTGTTTTTGTTTTTGTTTTTTTTTGCTCGCCGATCAACGGGGGGGGGGGGCATGGCCCCCTTGTGCCCACCCCCTAGCTACGCCAGTGAATAAGTTCCAAGACCAATACAAATATTCTCTGCCAAGATTAAAACAAGTACGAAAATCTTGTCTAATGATGTCAGCAGTAAGGACGGGAAATCCCCTACTCAAAAGTTTGTGATTGGTCAGTCCGGGAAAACACGCCCCTTTTGCTGGCTGTGAGGAGCGAATCAGAGACTTGGTGGGAGTGGTATAGTGCGGGTGCAGTACATGGTGCAATGGTAGCCCTACCCCATAGAGGTATTTAACTCTATGCCCTACCCCTAGCTCTAGCCCTGGCGCTGTCACTAGTGTCAGCATGCAGTGATCGTATACGTGTTGCATGCAGCAGTTGTGTGTTGCACGTGCTTCGAGTTAGACTGTGCATTTGAATACTAGTAACCTGCGTCACTACTTGACACTAATTTTGATGTCATAAACTGTTATTGCCTGATCTTTGAAGTAAGGTGCATGTGAATGACAACGACCGCACAAGTTTCAAGAGCAATATGATGTGGAGTTTGTTAAAGGTAAGACATTTATTGGTGCAGTATTGTTAAAATTCCTTTGCATCTCCAACTTCCAAGTTACATTTCAACACGAAGTTAGTGTAGATCTAGGCCTAGTCTAGGCCTAGGGCCTAGATCTAAACGTGGGTATGGTTCAAAACTTACGCGGGCCTAGAGACAGAATGCAGTGCCGTCTCGTGGTATGGTGATGTTGAAGTTTTTCCGTCGATGAACAATGGCAGCAGTGTCTAGAAATAGGTGTTGTGTTTGACCGATTACCATAGACAAGATTGTTAACATGAGTAAGATAATATTGATTAAAAATAATCACTGGATGTAGAAGTATATTTGACAAAATATCAAATTGAATTGAACTTAAATTAGATATGATTAAAACTATAAATAATAAAAGAGGCATTATCAAAAAATAAGTCACCAGCTTATTCACTGCCGTTTATTTTGTCAGTGCTGGCGACTTCTTTCCACTCTTATAGACTTTGTACACAATGTGAGCGCACACGAGAGACGAGAGGTGACTTATTTCATGATCCAGCTCATCATCTCAGACTGTACAATTTAAGAATTACAAATATTCACCCATTTCCTTGCAGAATATATGAAGTCATGCATTTGCATGGAGTTAACGAGTGTGTTTTTAGACCTTTGGCTGTTAACTACTAACACTAACAGAAAAACTGACTTTTCCAACAGCCAACCAAAGCGGGGAGCAAGGAGGGAACGGGGATGGCTGCACCCTTTCGAGAGTATCCCCCCCAGTTGTCTCAAAGTGATGGGTTGCATGTGGGGAGTGAAATTAAGGCTTGTCTCGAAAGGGTGTGGTGAGTAGTCTGATGTACCAGCCGTTTTTTGTTAACGAAGTAAAAGGTTAAAAGTAGTAAAGAAGAAAAGAGTTGGCTATTACCTGTTGGGGGTGTCAAAGGCAGGCGCAGATCAGATCGGGGGGGGGGGGGGGCGACCCCCCGACCTAAAATTTGTGTTTTTCCACCCATTTTTGACCATTTTGGGTACCTCGCCCCCCGAAATAGAAAGGGGACCCTCCCCCAAAAAAGAAGAACGCTAAATGGGAACGTGATGTACAACCTTTCTTTGTGAAAAGTGAATAGACATTTTGTTTATAAGTATTCTTACACTCAAGAACGTAGAAGCAATCTTTTGCACTCGCACAGACACACACACACACACACACACATACACACACACACAAAAAAAACTTCTTGTCTAATTTGGTTGTGATTGCTTGATTGCTTGAAGTGCACAATGTTGTTGTCCCTCCATGTTGAATTCAAATAAAATGGAAATATGACTTTCTATTCTGCCTCATCTTTCCTTTCGAAATGTGCATTCCATTACGAAATCAGCCTCATGCACATCTTTAATTTCCGACAGTAAGAAACTGAAGGAAGATATTTGCAAGTGTATGTGTGTGCGTATGTGTGTGTGTATGCGGGTGCATAAGATTGCTTCTGTGTTCTTGAGTGTAAGAATACTCATGAACAAAATGCATATTTCCTTTTTTTTTTTCTGGGGGGGGGGGGGGGAGTGGAGCATACATTTCTCCCGTTTTATGCATCTCACCATAATATTCTAGCAGACAGAAAAGGGGAATTCTTTCCCTCATATAAATTTTGGGGATCATTGGACACCCCCCCCCCCCCCCATCAGGTGATAGCCAACTGCCTGTCTCCTTTCCTACTTTTTTCCTTCTTTTATTTATTTTTTTCACTTACATTAACAAAAAAAAAACCAGCTGGTACCTCAGACTTCTAAACACATCCTTTTGAGACAAGCTCCCCCCGGTTTCCACTCCCCACACGTAACCCACCATTTCGAGACAACCGGGGGAGGAGGGGGGGGGCTTCTCTCGAAAAGGTGCGGCCATCCCCGTTCCCTCCCCGCTCCCATCCCGCTCCGTGCACGCACCCTTTCGACATAAGTCATTCGAAAAGGTATATGAACTTATGAAGCAACAATGGATTCAGAATTGTACTTGGATAGGCCTATTCCTTTATGAGATTACAGGTGGCCCCAGACCGCCCCCCCCCTCCCTCCTTATGTGTAGGATTGTGAATTCATTCATGTTGAATGAGACAATATTTGGTGAAGTACTTTGCAAAATGTACATTTTTTCTCAATGCAATGATTACTGTATGCTCTGATTCCCATAGGCTTAATACAGGGCCCACCTGGTTGCAGTAAGTAATTGGTTAATTACACTCGTTATCTTATAAACCCATCGATGTCACTTCATACCCAATCATGTTATGCATGATTGTTGATGGAATAGAAAATAAACTCCTACATATTGCCACTCACATGAATGCAAGGTAGAGTAGTAACCTCACACAGCTTTAGGCCTATACATTGGCTGAACATTACTGGTTGGTTGGTTATTTTGCCTGACTGCTGAGAAAGCATGTATACATGCTTGTTAGTAAAGCCCTGTCCCACACTGCCTTTTAACGATTCGGTCTGAGAAACGACGTACGTTTATTGGACTTTTGAAATTCGTTCTTCAGCTGGTTTACAGACGTATCTAGACATTGGCAGATGGCGCTAGCTGTTTTAAACTTGGACATGTTCATGGCTCAAAAAAATTGAATTGCAGCCATCTGGCACTGTCTGACATAAATATTTAGATGAAGGCAGACTGAATCGTCAGACACCAGTATGGGACAGGCGCTTATGCAGCCAGACAGTGGACCGACTACTTACAGTCCCCTCTGAAGTACTTGGTATTATGAGGATTAATACCTTACCAAAGGGCATTAGCACATCCACTTGGTTTCAAACCTGGGTACACCCGGTTGCAAGACCACTGCTCTTACTGAGCCACAGCGCTTCCTCTGTAATTCTGTTACTGACAATAGGCAGGTAGCGGTGAAAATTTTTTTTTTTTTTTTCGGGGGCTGCTTTTTCAACTTTCGGGGGCTAGTTTGAAGTTGGACTGTTACAGATTTGTTGATTTATCACAAGAACAAGCAAGTTTCGTGTATATAATGACCTCTATGACCCTTTGGCCTTTGACCTTCAGTCCCCAAAATTTAATCAGGTCATTGTCCTTCCCATATGCATTTATGAGCCAAGTTTGAAGTTGATCCGCCAAAAGGTTACTATTTTGCAAGAACAAACCATTTCTATGTACAAAATAACCTCTATGACCCTTGACCTTTGACCTTGAGTTCCCCAAATTTAATCAGACCTCCCATATACATACATGAGGCAATTTTGAAGTTGATCTGTCAAATGGTTATTGAGTTAGTGCAACAACAAAGCATTTCCATCTACATGACCTCTATGACCTTTGACCTTTGACCTTTGACCTTGAGACCCCAAAATTTGATTGACCATTATCCCTCTCATATGATATGCATACATGAGCCAAGCTTGAAGTTGATCCATCATATGGTACTGAGTTATTGCAATAACGAACCATTTCTATGTACATGTAGGTGTGCTCATAAATATTCATATCTGGTGTGCATATTTATGACATCATCTACCTAGCTGATTGTGCAATCACTAACCAATAAAGATGTATATCATTTTTTTTATCTAAAGTTGTAACTATAGCACCATCACGTATGTGGAGGTGCTTATGAATATTCACAATATCTGAAGATAATAGATATTTATATCTGAAGCTCATAAATATTCATATCTATCTTGAATATTTATGTCTCCCTATACGTGGTTTGAAAATACTAACCCCCAAAAATATATATTAAGTTTTGTATAAAGCTGTAGCACTCCCAAGGAATGATTGAGCCAAAAAGTTCTCACCGAGAAGTTGGTTATATCATTCATCGCACACGTATGCGTGTTCGCAGATTTATGAGGGCGCAGCCATTTTCAGCTCCAAAATCACTTTTTACGTGGATTGAGAGCTCTTTTCATGTTCATGCAACACCAACATTTCGATCTTATACCAATCAAACCTCTCCTTTTGTCCTGTGAGATGAATATGCATGGCATACCCTTTATAACATACTCTTTCCAATAAATGGTGTTTTATCAATGAAAATACCCTTTTTTTTTATGTGACATGTTTTACACCCTTAAAACTACAATTTACATCATAAAAAAATAAAGGGTTTGGTAAAAATGTTATATAAAGTGAATTAGTAATGTATCCGCACTCAAATTTCTACTGGAGGACCTCAAGTGAACCTGCTTTAGTGATTATCTTGCATCAATAAACCTTTTTTTTCCAAATGATGCAAGTGAATCATTTGTTTATCCTCCAGTTCTAAGTATCACGGTTGGCTTATCTTGACAGATTTATATGCTGTGAGGATAACACTACCTCGGCACCAGACTAAATAAGTAGTTTGTTTGATTGTAGTTAAAGACAAGTTACAATAACTTTCATTGTCGCTTGTAACGGTGTGTACTTGTTTTTGTTTGCTAATCGTCTTGTATTCCATAGCAGTCCTAGTTTTTCTCTTTCTCCCTCCCTCCTCCTTCTACATTCATCTCACAACCCTTCGATTTATCCTTTCTCTTCCTCCTTTTTGTAATAAAAATGTTATTCTGTATTATTTTTCTACAAGCGGGGCCTATATTCACAAGCTTAGCTTCTTTTTTTCTTTAAGGTCTCTCCACTTGCAGACATGTTCTCTTATTTACTCTTGTAAAATACACTGTATAGATTTATAGATGACGTTTTGATTTTACCATTGTCATAAAGTATCGAACTTGTGTACTATGTACTATGTATTTGTATGTTTGTTTAAAGTGGAATAAAACTGAACTGAACTGAACTGAACTGAACTATTCATTCAAGGACTTTTGATTTCATATTTGTGTATTAAGCAAATAATCACCGTTGGTGAAGGTGATGGACAAACTATCACTTCAAGGCGATCTGGATGTAGCTATCTTTCCGAAGCGAAGCTGAGGAAAGATAGCGTATACATCCAGATCGCCAAGGAAGTGATAGTTTATCTCATTGCCTGAAACCAAAAGGTGATTTATTTGCTTTATATTCCTCATATGACACCATTTAACTGAATAGAAACAAAGAGAATAATTTTACTTCTCTAGGACATGTAGGAGAAGAATTCTGGTTTAAAAAAAGCAAGGTTTAGAATTAAAAACATAGAAAGAAGTTCCGATTGACTGCGCTGCAAAATGCCTCTTTTATTTAGCACGTATCTTGTGAAACAAGTGTTGCGCGCGCGACTTGTTTTAGCTCTCAGCCACTGCGGCTTGACGAGTAAGCTGATTGTGACGTCACAAAAGAAAGCAAATAATTTTACTGTGACGTTACACTGGATCAGAGTTCATGCACTTTTCTTTCTGCGCGCATACTAAATATACAACAAGATGCAAAGATGTGATCATAGGAGGTGATCGGAAAAAATGGAACAAAAAAGCAGAGGGGCATTGCACTCTTATTTCGCGCGTACTCAAAATAATTGATAACACGTTGTGACTCCATGGGCAAAATTCATTAGTCAAGTGATCAGCGAAACAAAAATGTTCCATCACCACAGGTTGACAAACTTTTTTGCCGGTGATGATTGATGGGGAAACTACACTTTACACTTTATCACGTGATTAACTTTTGACCAATCCTACAGCACGATTCTTAGTATGTGGAATATAATGAATCATATTCCTAATCGCTGAAGTTATTCTATTCAAACAGAAGCAGCTGAAGCCCTGAGAAGGAAGAAGGAGAGAAGGAAAGAACTGCGGAGGAAGAAGAGAGAAAAGGAAATGAAGAGGAAGAAGATGAGGAAAGAGCAACAGGAGGAGGAGGGTCTGTGTCCATGCGGTCAGCCAAACTCCTGGGACCGAATGATAGCCTGTGATGGTCAAGACTGCTCAGTGGAGTGGTATCACTTCCGCTGCGTGGATGTCAAGAGTGCACCGGACTCTGAGTGGCTGTGCATCTTATGTAGGGATAACGTACAAGGTAAGTCCACTTATGAACCTCTATCTGACATAGAACATCATATTGGATACATAAGACCTTATAGCATACGCAGAACCCTGTGTGGAACATGTAGGACATATGAAGAGATTGTTTGCAAAAGGGGTTAGATCCACTTTTGATAGAAACTGAGTTATTGATATCACAACATTTTTACAACTGTGTTTCTGTCGTTTGAACAGAATTACCAAGCTAAATTTTCAAAGCACTTTTGAAAATATGCTCTCTCTAATTTCACTTTTCTATAAACTCCTGTACAAAACCTGGCAAACAAATGCATTTTTCTCTGAAGTTACAAAACTGGATCTAACCCCTTTTGCAAACAAACTCTTCAGTGGCTTTGTATCATGTACAGGGAAGCTTAGTCCTGAAATTAAGTGAAAGATGATTTATGAGCTTTCTCAGACTTATAGATTGGTTTAGATGAATATCTTAGAAATATCCATAGAAATTTTTGCTTTTCAAATGCCCTCCTATTCACAACATATCAAGAAACAGCTCAAGTGATCGGCCCAAACATTTGTGTGTAGTCCCATTTACCCACATCTCTGTGCAGTGCAGCATTTTCAACAAAACGCGGGTCAATTTGTCATTGATCATTGTAAATTTTTTGACGGTTTATGAGTATACATCATTATTTGTCTTGCCTGCGTAGCAAGAGCGAGATATAGGCACCGTTTTTCTGACGGGGGCGGCGGCAAAGGCGTCAACATTTTAATAAATACTCTCACTCCAAAAGTTTTTGTTCAATTTTCATGAAACTGGTACGCAAGGCTTATCAAGTGTCAGAGATCATGTTGAAGGAATTTCAGGTCACAAAGTCAAGGTCAAATGTCATTCAAGGTCAATAAACTTAAATTGTTGCAAAAACTTAAGCACAAGGTTAAGCTTTTGATTTGTCCCCCTCATTTCAAAATTATTTGTTCAATTTTCATGAAACTGGTACACAAGGTTTATCAAGTATCAAAGATCATGTGGAAGGAATTTCAGGTCACAAAGTCAAGATCGGAGGTCATTTGAGGTCAATAAACTTAAATGATCGTCAAAAACTTAACTAAAAGTTTAAATTTTTGAATTGTTACCCTCATTTTAAGGGATTTGTTGGAATTCCATGAAGCTTGTGTACATGAGATATCAATTAACACCAGTCATGTGAAACCAATGTCATGTCAAAAAGTCAAGGTCAAAGGTTATTTGAGGTCAGTTACCATGAACTGTGTTGCAAAAGCTTTACCTAAGGTTAAGTAGTATTCATTCCAATTTCATGAAGCTTCTTGAAAGGGGTTTCCAGGTATAACAAATAATTTGGAATCAATTTCAAGTCACAAAGTGAAGGTCAGGAGGTAGCCCCCTTCATGTGCTCACACCACACTTTTCACTAAATAAGAATGCTATCATGGCAATATGCGTGATGCAGGTGAGACCGCCAAGAGCGTTTCACTTGTTTGCTAATTCAACAACCTTTCCCAATTGCGTTTATATAGTTCCTTTCAAATTGTAATGGCATGACCAGAACTTTCAAGTTTATCTTTAACCCTTAAGCTGCCAAAGCTATGTACACTAGCCTCTGTAGTGGAGCCAAATAAACACTATGAACGCGAGCAGGATTTGTGCTCGTTTTATTCTCACTCCCTTCTCATTTAGGAAGACTGGAATCACTCTGAATAATTTCTCCTTTCGAAATAGTTTTCAACTTATTCTGAGCTTAAATTTTTCGAGTACGAATTGAGCATTCAGAAGGTCATATCTGGAATGTTACTGGAAGTTAATGGTCGTTGAGCTGTCGACTGCCCAGGCAAATTACCTATATGATGGATTTTATGACCGCACGAGGAATGTCAATTGCCTTCAGCTTGCAGCTAGAAACGAGCGTATTCTCCGTTTCAGTCTTTCACAAGCTTTGATTATTTACACACAAGAGTATAGTATGGGACTGCGAGGCCAGTGATGTGAATATGATCGCATTGTCATATTTATGTTGATATCTATATTGATTGTATTAATGTGGGGGCGCACGGAGTAAAAGCCTTTAGGACTGTCCAGAGTGATCTGTGTCATGCTGAAATCTAGCACTTTGACAGTTAGTATTTAGACCGAACACAGTGCTTAGAAACGCCAGTATATATTAAGCGCCTCATAAAATATTATATTATCATTATCATTATTCGTTCCGACAGTATGAATATTCTTCTTGTTTCCGCACTTATCCATTAGACGATCGGCTGCTTTGCATGTTCATCAATTTATTAGCATCAGAATGACAACTGACATTGTTTATACAGGTGACTTTATTCCTTAAAAGCTGTCGGTATACAGCTGCTCCAACCTGCATCTTTAATTTTTCTGCATTTTACTGAGTAAATATAACATTTCCAATGATAAACTTCTAAGGTAAGGCCTACTGTGATAAGGGAAAAGTGAAATTCATCATTTTCAAATTCTAGATGGAAAGTGGCCCTAATGATACACATATCACAAGAAATATGATTCTTTTATTTCTTTTACATGTAAAGTCATTAATTTAATTGGGCACAATTATGAATTCACTCCTTGACCCGTATACTTATGGCAGTATGACCAAAGAACACTATCTGCCATCATAAAAAAG
>JAPZVO010001249.1:0-19960 GCA_029962745.1 Echinometra lucunter | reverse complement strand
GGCTGATTCAAAAATGGGGTTGAAAAAAGAGAGATTTGTATACAAGAGTCTGATTTGTTCTTCAGTTACTCTTACTTGGAGAACTAATGTCGAGTCTGATTTTACTTATTCATGAATTATAATCCTTTAGAATGAGAAAAGGGTAATTTTTTCTCTTTAGCAATGTCAAAATATCTACATATTCCCTTTCTCCCTTTTTTATACCTTTCCTTCTTTTTTAGGGAAGGGTAAGAGGTCCCAAATGTACCCTTTGGTATATTGGGGACTTCCTACCCCCTCCCTAAAAAAGAAGGAAAGTGATTGAATTGATGTAAAGCTACAAGAGAGATATATTGATTTACTAATTGGATCAATGTATCTCTCTTGTAGCTTTACATCAATTCAATCATGTTCAATTTTTTTAGAAAATTCAAATTTGAAAAAAAAAAGTGTCAAACTGTTAGATCTTATTGACTTAGGTACTGAATGCGATTCATATCAAGTTTGATTAATTTTTGTGAATGAAGGAAAGGGAACACAAAAAGGTACCACTATGGAATGACAAACAATCCATGAAATTATTGTCTCGCCCACTGGAGGTGAAGGAGAGAACTAAGGGATCCAAATGGTGTGTGTCCGCCCGTCGTCCGCCCGTCGTCCGTCCGTCACAAATGACACATAACTTGGCAATTGTGGGTGCAATGGCAACCAAACTTGTGTTATAGGTGCACTTGGGGAACATTCATGTTGTGGTACCTTCAAAGGTCACATGGTAAGGTCAAAGGTCATTTCAGGTCAATGTTAAAGTTTACAGGCAAGACTCTCTTCTCATGCGTAACTTGTCAACCGTTGCTGCAGTGGCGACCAAACTCGGGTCACATATATATATATACACTTGGAGTACATTCATGTTGTGGTGCCTTCAGAGATCAAATGACGTCTCTTAAGGGAATATTTTTAAGCTTGGCTGCTTATAGAAGACAAATAACTTTGCAACAATTGAAGAAATTGAACCTTCAAACACATTTTATATCAATATAAAAAAAATATTAGTCATATCATAGGGGGGAGGGGGGGTGGGTTGAGAGAAAGTCGGTGAAAGTGAGTAACATTTCATAAAATAGCTCTTCTAAAATTTTATAGGATGTTTCACATTGAGCTGTGGATACAGTTCTGTTGGGTGGCAACAGAGATTGCAATATTTCTAGTTATCTTCGCAAGTGGGCAAGACAGTTTCGCTAATGCCTTGTCACTGAACTTGCTCGCCATTTGCTAATTATTGGATTCAGAGATTTTGGTTTTTATTTTTAATTGGAATATAGTGTTGTCAATATTAATATGAATTTAGATGATTTTTTCCTCAACTTCTGTGTATCCGGAAACCTTGTCAGAGGATACTCATGCTACTCCCAGTGCAAACCAAATGTTTGCCTTTTTTGTTTTATTAAAACTATAAAAGCTGATAACCTAGATACACATGTATTTTCTATGGCCTTTTATCTCTGACATTTTATATTTCTGGCTTTTATAAAACATCATTTTAACCTTCATTCCCCCTCCCCCCCCTCAACATTTTAACCTCTCACCTGTAACGTTTTTGGCATTTTTGCCCGTGGTGATTCTATGACTTTAGATTATGTCATTACTTCAAAATGAGAAATGATGTACATACATGCATGCATGTATCACATTCAAAATTTGTCTAAATGATTACGTACCAGAGAATTTTATCGAAGACATATGATTCAGCAATGATACCAGTGTCTTCTTATCATAAAGGCAAGTTCTTTTTAACTCGACCCCATCTGGCAACCCCTCTACATTAAAAGTATCCATCTTGGTGTATGGCACTGTTCTCCTCTTGCATCCTGGAATACCTTCAACTGGAGTGGATAACATGAAGTGGATAACATTAACACATAGCAGTACAGAGCTTTCTTGAGGTCTAAATTAATCATCTTCAATCCTCAAATTGGCAACACAAATTATTTTTTTCCACGTTTACATAGCTTGAAAAAAAATAAATATGGATACAACATAAACCAAAATGAAATATAATTGTAAAATTGAATCAGAAATTGCCAATTTGAACACAGAAATAGTGATTATATATTATTCACTGCGTTGCACATTTAAAGAGTTTAATGATGATTAGTTACACTTAAACTGCTCTAATTCGAGAACGCCATACCATACAGCGATGGGAATGGGCTAAAATTTGTCAGTGCATTTTTCTCTTTCTGCTCATGTACTGGCCAACATTCTGGACCAACAGATACTGCAAAAGCGTCTCCTAAAGGTGACACTGTACTTCTATGGGTTAAGCAGTTAACATGAAGAAAATCTAATACTAAATACTTAAATACTTAATGCACAATGCATACATTCAAATCTGCATTCTTGTGTGGTGGGTATGTGCCGTGAAGACCCCAATTTCGTATATAATGACCTCTGTGACCTTTGACTTTGTGACCCTAAAATCGAATCAGATAGTTGTCACTCCAATATTCATACATGCACCAAGTTCAAATTTAATACCTCAAACGGTTTATCAGTTATTGATCGCGAGAACAAGATGTTTTCAGGTGTATAATGACCTCTGTGACCTTTGACCATTGACCTTGATACCCACAAAACTAATCAGATCATTGTCACTCCAATATGCATATATGATCCAAGTTCGAATTTGAGAACTCAAACGGTTTATCAGTAATCGCGAGAATGAGACATTTTCAGGTGTATAATGACCTCTGTGACCTTTGACATTCGACAGTGATACGCTTAAAACTAATCAGATCATCGTCACTCCTAAATACATATATGATCACAGTTTGGAGTTCATCTGTAAGACGGTTCTTGAGTTATCGCGAGAAAGAAAATGCGACGGACAGACGGACGGACGGACAACCCGAAAACATAATGCCTCAGGCAACCACCTACAGTGGGCGGAGGGCTGGGGCATAAAAAGGAGAAAAGATTAGAAATAAATAAAATCCAGGCCCTGCTTTTTCTACATAATAATTTTACATAGGCTGGATATAAATGCTGATACATACCATACTTCTTGTTGAGCATGTTTGAAACCGTTGTGCGGAGGCTATCCCTATCAAGACATTCTTGTTTCTCATCTATAAAAAAAAATATTAAAAACAGCATACAGAAAATTCAAGGTTGGTATTTTTAACAAAAAAGCTTTATGTAAAGAATGGGGACATTGAGGATGCCAAGCTCTTTCATTTCAAAATTTTGAATATCCATTAAAATATAAATACATGTATAATATTAACCCTCACAATATGACCCTCCCACTGTGTTGGTTCAATTTCTTTGGGATTTATTTCTCGAGTTCTAGCTGTACAAAAATTATATTTTTACTTCCAATTCCCTTTATTGATGGTCACCTATCACAACATTACATCAAGTTCAATGATATATCTATATATATATATATATATATTAAATACAAAGTCCATGTGTTGGTATAAAATAAAGCAGACAAGAGGAAAGTTCATGCTTAAATCCAACTTTTTATTTTTCTGTCACGAATTTTCAACGGTCCATACCGTCTTTCTCAATGACAAACTTTGAAATTATTATCTATCTTTACCAGGGCAAAACGCAATAGGTGGCTGTGCGTATTGCCTTGGCAACGCTTTACATCAGCTCAAAATCAACCTCAAAAAATATCAATAAAAACGTCACAATAGCAGATCCTAAAGCGTTCCCCATGGGGGGGGGATGAATATATACTTGTATATAAATATAAATATAAATATAAATATAAATATATACATGTATGATGACGAGACATGCTTCATTTGCTATCACGATTTGAAAAGTGACTTGCAAGTGAAGTTAAATTGATTTTAATACAGAATATGTGCATGTACATGTACAACGAACCTGTTGTTCTGCTGAAAATTCCATGTAACATAAGGGTTCCCATCTGTTTTTGTGTAGCAGTATGTATCTTCGAGGAGTATCGTTCCAGAACCCTCTCCCCGTCAGAGGCCATAATCGCACATGTGTAACCTAATTCTTCAAAGTCGTTTACCTATAATCAGGGAGCCAAAAGAGGATTTCATATTCTAGTATTAAAGAGGAACAATGGCAATACTATATATATATATCCTGAGACTGAATTATTGCATTAATAATATCAATAATAATAATAACATCTGATTAATGAAGGATAGCTACTTCAGTTCTAAGCAATTGTTCAACCAGTGGGCCCTCTGTTATTATCACCCCAAGTGCCTTGGTAGAAGGCAGCTATAGGTACAAATTTCATAAGTCCTTGTTATGACTCAACTGGAATTCGAAATCATTGAGGTATCATTTCAGATTGTTGAGCAAAAGAAGTAAATTCCAAACATTTTCCCCCATTCTTGCAATGACTAATTCATATGAAATAAAAAATTAAGATTTAGCGAATTTCATTTATGCAGCCGTGTAGATTACATAGTTTTCTATCATCGTGCAAACTCTCACACAATCCGTGCAAACTTCTATTAAAGGGAGCCGGGGCCATAATGCCCCCAAAATATATATTGACAGAAAAAAAACCCTGGTGTTATGGCTATTACAATGTAATATATTACCTGTCATAACTAAAAGGGGGCTATAATTACCCTGATACTGGACCCATGCCAACTTGACCTAGTTGACATTGTGCTCAACAACTTTTTCATGCACATGAATGAAAACAAATCTGTAACAGAAAGGTGAATATTTCCTCTATATAATGGCATAAGATATTTTACATTGTCACTGATCAATTTGATGCAGCATTAAAAAAGAAAGTGAAAGTGAAATAGCGGCCATTACAGAGATGCCATCCTTTTTAAAAGAATTGCAGTATTTTGAGGGATGAAAAGGAGTATTTTGGATGGAAAAAAACAATATTTTCAACTTTTCTACAATAGACAAGTTTACATTATTGATTTAGGGAAAGAAATATTTTTCAAAAACCCTGCATTATTTTTTTGAAAAAAATAACAGTCTAAAATGCTGCAAAAAGTAAGAGTTGGTATCTCTGCCATTATTATCTCAGTCCAGGGAAAAAATTAATAATTTTTTTTCCGGGGCTACTTGTTGAGCCCACCCACCCAAATTTTCTGCATTGAATTTCAGTTTTCCAGAGCTTTTTGGCATTTCGGGGGCGAATTTGCCCCAAGCCCTTGTGTATTTTTTTCTCTGTCTCAGTCTCCCTATACATACGATTTTTTGGGCCTTGTCCATTAGCTTGCTGGCGATGTTTCTCTTTTGCTTGTCGGTCAACTTCTCCATCTTTTCTTTGGCTTGTTGTTCTGCTATTCTTTTATACTTTGCTACCACAACTTTGTCCTTTGACAGGCTCTTCCAATCTAGAGGCGTTTGCTTCATGGCCTTTTCTTTCTCCTCCCCTGCAATTTTAAGAAGACTATAAAGCTATATTGTATGTCCATGAGTTGTGATGTATAGTAAAAGAAAAGGATCTCCATAGCATCATGCAATTTATCTAAAAGTAGAATGGATATTCATTTTATTAGAAGTCTGAAAAGGAACAATAGATCAAGACAATATTCTATTATCAGACTATGAAAAAAGAGATATCTTAATACATATACATATTACATTTTTTAATCATATAAATGAAAACTTATACTGCTGGTAGAGCGTCTGCCACATGAATGGGAGGTCGTGGGTTCGATCCCCGGCCGAGTCATACCAAAGACTTGGGATCTTCTGCCTTGTTGCATCTCGATTGGAGAAGGGTAATATAACATATCATGTTATGAAGGACCCGCTGGGAGAACAGTTTCATAACTGAAGTGGCTACCCTTGGTAAATAAGACTAGTAGTAGTGGTAGTGGTAGTGGTGGTGGTGGTGGCAGTGGTAGTGGTAGTGGTGGTAGTGGTGGTGGTGGTGGTAGTGGTAGTAGTAGTAGCAGTAGGTGGAAGTAGTAGTAGTAGTAGGAGGAGGAGTAGTAGTAGTAGTAGTAGTAGTAGTATTGTTTTTATCATTATTATTATTATTAAGAGTGGGCTATACTGAGGTCAAAAATTTAAAAATGGTTGTTTCGCTTAGGGCTGGGTTTTTTTGTATTCCATTTGACCTATCACAATATGAAATGACAAAATTTTTGGCCTTAGGTCCGAGAAAAAAGTGTGCCAGGCCAAAATCCAAAATCCAAAATTCTGGATTTGTACATGAAATCACATTTGTAAGCAATTTTGGGTCTGACTTGCACTGACAAAATATTACGTAACTTCGGAGTCGAGTACCCGGGGGTCACGAATTTGGTTTTAAAAGTTGCACAAGACTTCAAAGAAAAAAAGTCATCTAACAATGTGTCGTAAACTTTTTGCTTACGGATTTATCATGAAAAATGTCGAGGGGGCGGGGTTGAAAGAGGTCCCCCGCCATGGGCTAGATAGGGTTAACTGAAAATTTATAATAATACTTATAATAATACGCCTTGTTTACCCAGGGTAGCCTCTTCAGTGGTATGTACTGTTCTCCCAGAGGTTATATACTATTTTTAGATGCATATTTAGATTGCTAGCCCCCCCAAACATAGGGATAGACACCTCAACCAAGTAAAAAGGCCAAAATATGACAAAATTATGGCTGAAAATATGATTTTTCAAGGCGAACAATTTTGGATTTTGGCCTGGCACTCTTTTTTCTTAGACCCTAGACCCAAAATTTTCTCATTTCATGTTGAGATAGCACAAATGGATTGTAAATGAACCCAGCCCTAAGCAAAACAAAAAATCAGCCATTTATAGTCCACTCCTATTATTATCATCATCATCATCATTATTTTTCTTATAATTACTGCTCATACCTGACAATCCTTTAAATGCAGTACTCAAATAAGCGTCATAGGCTCTGGGGCATTTGGTAACGCTTCCACTACTCCTTGGCTTCCCCTTTCTCTTTCTGTTATGGATCCACCTCTTCATAAGAAATTAAATAAAATGTAAAAAAAAAAAAAAAATGACTAAAATCATTACTAACAAGATGCCACTAAATGTGAGAACTGAAATTAGACATTGCAACTCATAGAGTTTTTGCACCCTCTTTTGGCAGTGATATTATTTCCCAAATTATTTCATGGAGATTAGTTAGATAACATGTCAAAAAGCTATCCTGAAAATTTTCTTACATTTTATGCCTGTACAGTTGTTTTATATATATATATATATATATATATATATATATATAAATAAAACAAGATTGTTCATTTAGCTTGGACCTTGACTTTTTACTTCAGACATGATGATTTTTAGACCTTATTTACTGAACAGTTATGTTTTAACATTTATACATATTGTAATCTTTCATTCCATCTCACAATATATTCACATTTTGGAAGTTTATACTTTTAGATTTACCAGAACAATATACAAAGCAACCCAAAAAAGACTGGGGGGGACCTAAAAGACGCCCCCCCCCCCCTCGGCATAATCTATGATAATGTTGGAACACATAAAGATATTAATTAAAGATCATTAATTTGACTATGCCACCTGCACGAGAACATAATGACAAATCTACATGCCGAATTTGGTCGTCATCGGACGATCAACGGTCGAGACATTAAGGTTGGGGTCTTTGGCCATCCCCTCTCCAGTATTTTAAGCCTCGAAAATACCCCAGTCTTTTTAGGATTAAGCATAACTGAATACTAGCAGTGTTGGATCTAGCCAAAAGGCAAAATATTCAGCTGGTAAATAGTCAAAATGCTTGAAACTCGTATTTTTGTATTCTACTTCTACATATCTTTCCAATGATATATATAGAACTTTATTTTTGCTTCCGACATGGTCTTTAAACAAACAATATATACCGATGCACTACTAGTATATGGACAATGTGTCTGTGTAGCATCTGAGGATATTAAATATTTGTTCAAAAAAGTTATATTGTGGCAATTACCTTTACCATAATATATCAAAAATCATCTACATAAAGCCTCTTGAAAAATATGTTGGAGGGAAAGGCAGAATGAACTACACAGAGAGGAAAACCCAGAATCAACTTGGAAGCCAATATTAAAGGGGAAGTTCACCCTGACGTTAAGTTGCGTTTGAAAATAGCATAACAAAAGAAACAAATTGGTGAAGGTTTGGCGAAAAATCCATCAAAGATGACAGAGTTATTAAACGTTCAAGTTTTTATTTGATATTGTGACGTCACATACGAGCAGCTCCCCCATATATCATGTGATATAAATTTGATAAAATGCAATTTTCTCAGAAAACTGAAAATTGAAAATGGATTTACTTCAACTTGTTTATATAATTTTAGACACATTATTTCATACCCGCTTCTAAAAGAATAACATTTTACATGTAAGTCATCATTAACCATACAAAATGGGAATTTATGGAATTTACATTACATAACATATGGGGTAGCTGTTCGCATACATGTATGACATCACAAATCAAAAATTTTAGAAATGAATTTAATAATTTAATCTTTGATGGATTTTCGTCAAACCTTCACCAATATTTTTCTTCAATTTTTCTGCTTTTATCAAAATCAACTTATCGTCAGGGTGAACTTTCCCTTTAAAAGCTGGAATGGATTAAAGCTACGAGAGAGCACCAGAATGGCAGAAGATAGAATTATAAGGAAAAATGTTGCAATCAACTCCTAAACGTGGGAAGATACAAGTGTACATTATACCTTTATTTGTGATGCAGACGCCCCTGTTCTTTTAGATAGCTCCAGCACTTCACGTTTGTTTTTCGCTGTCGACACATTGTTCAGCCCATTGTTGAAATAGGCCTCCAACTCTTCCGCTACAGGTGCATCTATTCTGGAATGAGAAATGATCAAAATAATGTTTCACATGCATTGAAACTTAAAGGGGGTACCCAATGCTGAAACAATGTTAGTTCATTTAAAAGAGCATGATTTTATTCGCAGAAAATCATCTGCCTAAAATTTTTTAAAAGTCGCGTTGGCAAGGAAACCCCCAAATATGGTAAGATTTCAGGATATTTTTGACCCCTCAGCTGTGACCCAGTTTCAACTGGGTACCCACTTTGACATCAAAATGACGTCAAAGTGGGTACCTTGTCGCGCACTTCTAGCAAAATGCGCGCAAGGTATAATACAAATTGTACAGTCTAGAGCCCAGCACAACTGCAATGCGCGAAGCTGGGTACCCACTTTGACGTCATACCTCATACTCAAATTTTTTTGGTCATCAATTTCAAAGGAAGAATTAATCTAGCATTTACAAGATACAAGATGAGCACACAAAAGAGACCTTAGATGTATTTACACGCAAGTATCACAGTTTTCAATGTTCACTTTCATTTTGGAGATTACCTGTCAGGTACATCTTCATCAGTAACTGCAGAGGTTTCACCAAGCTCTTTATGTTGACCATGCTCCTCTGTGGCTCTAAAGAATTCCTTCAGCGGAACTTCTTTCACAGTCTCACCCTTGCCAACAACATAGGTCGTTCTGGTTACCAGGAGCTTCCTTTCTCTCCAATTGCCCACATTCTAGTTAGGCAAGTTAGTGAAATGAAATGAAATAGAAAAAAAAATCAAGTTATCAATAAACGGAGCACCATATTTTTTTCTCTTCTTTTTCTTCATCTACATGTAGTACAGTACTAGAATTCTTGATAATAATCTACCACTTTGGGAGACCCAAAACAATTACTGAAGTTTGTGTTCAAAACAAATAATTGCACATGAGTTAATTTATACAATTTATGAAACCCCAATCATAGCTAGTCATTTGATTAGGGTGTTGGAGTGAGTTGTAGAATACTTCATAACCACAATCAAACACGAGGATCAATCACAACATCTACATGTACTCCAAAGCACACCTGTCCCCTGTATGAACTCCCCCTGAAGTACTCAAAGGGTTACCTTATTACTCTGCAAGATTAATCTGCGACTCTTTATATTATAACCTTATTTCAACCCATTCGTGACAGAGGTCCACATTTTGTGGTTTGGCCTAATATCTTTTGATGCAAAGCCCTAAAAACATACCAAATACATGAGCAGAAAGAGCAAAAAATTCTGCAAACTGTGCCCATTTTGGTTGTGTCAATATTCGTTGTTTTATGCTGAAAATTTTTCAACAGAAAATAAGCATTAAAATCCTTAAATTGGCAATGTGATAGAAAGTTTAAAATCATCGTTTTCCCCAGCAAATTGGCAACTTTTTGACTTTTCATAATTTCTGTCAATTTCTATTCATTTCAGATACATGTGCATGACATTTTATAAGAAAAATGTAGCAATAAAATAAAAATGTTGGTCTTGCCAATTTGAAGAATAAAAGCTGAACAAATTAGGTTCATGTGTCACAAATGGGTTAAAGTACATGTACTTAGTCTCATACAGGAGTACTCCATGAAAAAAAGGAATTTGAATCCTATGAGAGGTAAAGAATGCAAGATGCCCAAATATACATGTAGCTTTGATTTGGAAATTGATCATTAATTGACCCATGAATCTAATTAATTTCCCAGGGCAGCTATAAGCAAAAATTAAGAACCTGTAAGTGGAGGAGGCTGTGTCTATGCAAGAAGCGTAGATCACTTGGATGGTCTCAATTTCTTGAAGCCTTTTTTTTTTGTTCTTGAATTTTTAGTATTGTAGCTACATTAGCACGAATGATGTTGAGAAACTAGATGGATTCTCGACCGCACACAGTGAAAATTTATGCCTCTGCCATTGCAAAATCCGAAATATGCTCCTATGCATTCATTAACCAAATCTATATTTGATCCATTAAATGATGTTTGGTTCATCACAAGAACAATTTTCATGCACACAATGGCCTATATTGACATCTGGCCCCATTAACCCAAAATCTGATCAGATCACTGTCACTCCCATATGTATGTATGAGCCAAGTTTGAAATTGATCTATCAAGTGGTTTTTCATTTATTGCAAATACCTATGAGCCATTTTCATATATACTGTAAAGGGAAAAACTCTGGGATCTTCCATGTCTTCCTTCCCATATGCAGGCCTCGACATTAGTGGGTGCCCGGGACACTTGAGCGCCTAGATCCGATCGCCGGGCGCTTACAAATGAAAATGGAAGGGACTTTTCAAACGTTCATAACTATTTTTTTTTTTTTTAACTTTTTTTTAAATTGCTTCTCTCTATCCCCCTTTTCATAGAACTTGATTTGCACCAAGGGTTTTGGTTCCCTTTAAATCAGGTATAAACTTGACAGAAAGAGTCGGTCTTGTTACAATGATACCACCGAGTTACAGAATTGACACCTAAAAGTGTAATGCGACTGACCGTGAATCACCCAAATCTATTCTTTGACCCTTGGCCCATGACCTAAACAAAAATAACCGATCAGATCATCCTAACATATAAACCCCACACAAAAAGTTTTGCAACTGAAGTTTGAGTGGTGATTTATTTCTTACTGCTTTAGCATCTGGTATCATTAGAAAGTGTGATTATCCCTCTTAACAATGATGTGTCATATGTTATGCCAAAGTAATCATGGAATGCGCAGTCCTGATAAAAACATGTATGCAGCAGGGCAAACCCGGAGAATACGGACCGGGGGACATTTCATGAAAGGACTTGTCGGATGTTTTATCCGACAAAGTCTGTTTTATCCGACAGTTGCCATAGCAACGATGCTTCTCAGCCAATCGAAATCAAGGAAACATGTCAGATCTGACAACTTAACAGACAACAAATGTTGATGAAATGCTCCCCGGAATGAGCGCGCATGCCATTTGTACTAGCTGTGCAGAGATCGGCAGCAACAGTCGAAAGTCAGGGTATGTGACAAGTCCATAATCAAGTTCAAAATGACAATATGTTTTAATCAAGTAATTATGTTCTAATATATTACATTGTCCTCTCGGCTTTCAAATGTGTGATTATGTGGTGAAAATCATTTTGATTTTTGCCAGAAATGTTCTCAAACTCACAAATGTTTCATCCATGAATCTTGTGCAGATCGTCCCCCTCGCCGCCGACTCTGCCGCTACCACCGGCTGCATTTGCTTGCACACAAATGAATATGTGCGTGCGTACCGATCCCCTATTCTCCGGGTTTGCCTGCAGCAGGTCTATTCTTTAATCTTTGATGGAATTTCATCAAACCTCATCAATATTTTTCTCAAATTTTTCTGCCAAAGAGGCTAAGACTTTAAATTCAACTTAATAAATTCCTTAATCTTTGATGGAATTTCATCTAACCTCACCAATATTTTTCTCAAATTTTTGTGCCCAAGAGGCTAATTCAACTTGTCTTCACTGCCCAGCCTTCAGGGTGAACTTCCCCGTTAACAAAAGCAAAAGACATAATTTGGCGAGTTCACAATAGGTTTTTTTGTTTCGTCTTGTCTTTCCGTCTTGTCTTTCCGTTGATGCCCACAATCAAAGTGTTGATTATTATGGCAAAGTTGAAAAAAGTTGACATTGACCTTGTCTGCGATATCCTACTGTACTGTTGAAACATCCAATTTTTTTTATTTATTTTTTTTTTTTCTTTAAAGTGATTACACAATGTTAAACAAATTTTTTATATATGATCGAGAATAGAATTCTAAGAAGAATAACATTAAAAATTTTATGATTTTCAATCGAAATCAATGCATTTTGGCTAATTTTCTCATAAAAAAATCAAGAGTTGACCAAAAAAATTGAGTATGAGGTATGACGTAAAAGTGGGTACCCAGCTTCGCGCATTGCAGTTGTGCTGCGCGTTAGGCTGTACAATATGTATTATACCTTGCGCGCATTTTGCTAAAGTGCGCGACAAGGTACCCACTTTGACGTCATTTTGACATAAAAGTGGGTACCCAGTTGAAACTGGGTCACAGCTGAGGGGTCAAAAATATCCTGAAATCTTACCACATTTGGGGGTTTCCTTGGCAACACGACTTTTTAAAAAACTTTAGGCAGATGATTTTCTGCTAATGAAATCATGCTCTTTTACATGAGCTAACATTGTTTCAGCATTGGGTACCCCCTTTAAGATAAAAAAGACATTGCTGGTGATGCTGTTTACATGCTGACCCTTGTCACAAATGTGTCAAGGGTTGCAGCATCCACTACCTCAGCTGGTAGCCCGTTCCAGTCCTTCACAGTGCGAGGCAAGAATAAGGATCCTCTGTACTGAGTTCTACAGTTGATCAGCTGGAACTGTCTGTTGTGAGAACGACGCAGGCAAGTTGGTAGTGGGACAAGTTTTGAGTTAATTATCGGGCAATGAGCAAGGTTGTTGGTTATTTTGTAGAGCATGGAGAGGCGTGTGATCTTTCTTCTCTGCTGAAGAGTCTGCCAGCCGAGGGTATTGATCATCTCACTGACACTAGAGGTTCTGTGGTACTTGTTCATGACAAAACGTGCAGCACGTCTCTGTATAGACTCCAGCTTGTCAATGTGTTTCTGGGTAGAAGGATCCCAAACCGAGGAGGCATACTCGAGCACAGGTCTCACAAAGGCTTTATAAGCTCTCTCCTTGATCTTTGTAGAGCTTATTTTTAGATTTCTTCGAAGGAAACCAAGGGTTTTGCTGGCTTTGCTGCAGATCCCACCGATATGACTGTCCCAGCCCATGTTTTGTTGGATAGTGACACCAAGGTACTTTGCAGCAGTCACCTTTTCCAGCATGTGACCATGCAGGTGGTAAGACAGATTAAGCGGCTGTCTGCTCCTGGTGATAGACAGTGATGAGCACTTTGTAGGGTGGAACATCATGTCCCAGCGGTTCTCCCAGTCGCTAAGATGTTGAAGGTCTTGCTGTAGGATATCTTGGTCGGCATCGCTATTCACCACCCTATAGACTGTTGTGTCGTCAGCGAACAGACGGACCTTTGAGGACACACACTTGGGTAGGTCATTGATGTATGTCAGGAACAGGCAAGGGCCGAGCACAGACCCTTGCGGTACGCCCGATTTCACATGGATACAGGACGATCTTTTGCCATCAACTAGTACTGCTTGGTACCTTTCATGAAGGAAACTGGCTATCCAAGAAAGTGTATGGCCACGGACTCCATAGCATTGTAGCTTATGTACTAAAAGGCTGTGGTTAACTTTATCAAATGCCTTAGCAAAGTCCATTATCAAGATGTCAGACTGTTTCCCTTTCTCAAGATGGTAGGTAAGATCCTCTGTGAACTCTAGTAGCTGCGTGTCACAAGAATGCTGTGTACGGAAGCCATGCTGGGTCTCTGCCAACACCGCATGTGTGTCGAAGTGATCCATCATTTCACTGACAACTATGTGCTCCATGATCTTGCATGTAACTGAGGTCAGTGAAATTGGCCTGTAGTTAGCTGGGTCGTAGTGTTCGCCCTTTTTAAACACAGGGGTCACATGGGCACATCTCCAGTCTGATGGTACACAGCCTGTTGCAAGTGAAGACTGGAAGACACAAGTGAGTGCCGGGGCAAGTTCTCTGGAGAGTGCTTTAAGCACTCTAGCACTTATGCCGTCAGGGCCGCTAGCTTTATAGGGGTTTAGATTCTCCATGAGTTTTTCTACTCCTTGTACAGATATCACAATCTCATCCATTGTGGGAATTCCTGGATCTGTCATGCCAGTCTTTCGTAGAAATTCATCCATGGTAAAGGATTTTCCATCTCCGAAGACTGACTGGAACTGAAGATTGAGAATCTCTGCCTGCTGTTCAGGGTCAGCTGTTTCTTTCTTCTTTTCTTTCTTTATTCATTTCAGTTGTATTTTCAATGAATTCCACATCTGGCCGACCTGACTTTTCACACGCCAATGACTTATGGAATTTGGTTATGAATATGATCAACAAATGTGGGCGTGCAACACGTGGTTTCCCCAGGCCAAGCGCTTTTCAGGCTTGGCCTTGGCCGCCGCGGTCGGCCAGCCAGGCACTGCATCATTTGGTAAACAACAACAACGTGACTGAAAGAGCGCAAAGAACTTGTCATTTATCTACAACAAAGAAGGTTATAATTGAAAAATGCACTCGGAATTTAGATCTTAATTATTAGTTTACGGTACCTTCGCCTTGGTCTTGCCCATTGCAGTGATAGGATCGATCTGGATAGGTGTTTCCAAGTGATCTAAGTATTGTAAAAATCAGCTCGCGAAATATGGCAGTAATGCATGTCCAAGCGCACATAAGCGCAGCTAGCATGCCGGGGCCGGGGCGCGCGCGGCAGCCTAGCCGATCACGCGTACGTACAGCGGTATAGATCACCGGTCACCCGGCGCCGCGGGGGCCGGGAGATCATGGGGCGCCGGCCGGGGGACGCTGGCCGGGCCCGGGGAGAAGGGTACTTAAGGAGCCCACATAATTAGAGGGTGCACTCAGTTATTATTTTTTTAATGACTAATTAAATGCAAAACATGTGAAGGGGTGACCCGCTCACCCCCATGCCTTTTCTTTGCTTGTCATTTTTTTCCCCAAGAAATACCCCCCTCAAAAATCCTGGATCCGCCCCCCCGGGGGATTCTATTGCTAAAGAGAAACAGGAAGGCGCGGGCGGTAAACGTTCGTTCGCTGTGATTTTTTTCCATTATTTTACCAAAGACCAATATTCACAATTATTTAGCCTCGGCAGGGAGGTGAAAATATATATGTTCACCTCCCTGGCTCGGCTACCTGACGATCATGTATGCTTTCAATTGCTTTATATATTTTTAACTTGAACTTAATTGAAATAGCGAAGTGGCCCTTACTATAGATTTACATATAGTCACTTGGAAAACTTGGAAGGGCGGAGAGATGGGGGCAAGCAAAACATAGCGATGCACTTCTTTAATCGGGGAGGGGGAGGGGGTACTAATACATCAATGCGATGCGTTTGGCAAGAGATGCCAACATCCCCTTCCCCCCCCCCCCCCCCCCCATTGCTCTCCTGGCTTGGCTTACTTGTTTACCCTGCGCTTTCTTGAAATCATTTCTATAATCAAATGTCGTTCCCAAATTTACATAATCATCAACCACATCAATAGCTTTATCGTTAAATCTAAATGTTTCATGTTTTCGAACTTTCCCTCGAGAAAAAATAACCACCTTAGTTTAATCCCCATTTACTGTAAGCGACCACATCTGACAGTTAGTCTGATATAGCATTTATCGCCAGTTGGAGATCTGGGGAGTGTTTCATGAAGAGTTTTGTCGGTGATTTTCACCGACAAATTTTATAAGCTACTGAAAATCCTCGCATCTAATTCTATCGAATCCGAGAAGGCGCCGATTCTTTGGCCCGTTCTTTGGTCGATTGAGAAAGAGTGTGATCAAAGGTTTCCAAAAGTTGTGCTGCTGTTTTAAAGGTAAATTTCAATGAATAAATAAATAAAAGCTACATTATCCCGTGTACAGATATGGTGGTACCGGGGGGGGGGGGGGTCTTCAACGAACTTATGCATCTACATGTACCAGCTAAATCTGGGAGCAGACTTGGAGGGGAGGGGGCATCGACATACAAATTAAGATCATACTGAAACAGGTTTCATGTGAACCCCCCCCCCCAAAAAAAAAAAAAAAAAAAAAAAACCCAACAACAACAAAACAATTCAATTTTTTTTTTTAATTCAATTCAATTCAATTCATTTATTTCCATATTCAAATTCAAATTGTACAATGTAAAAAACATGATAAAATACAAACAAGAATCAATTAAGAATGACAAAAATGCAACAACAAAAAATACAAAAAACAACCAAAGAAGCAGAACATAATGTAATCTGAATACGGAGGAATTGCCAAAAAGCCAAAGACGCTTATCGAGGGCAATCCCAGAATAAGAGTAAAAAGATACATTCATATCATAAAAAACAGAAAGTGCGAGACAGAAAGGCAGAAATTAGAGAGAGGGAGGTTGGAAAGAAAAGGGAGAGAGATAGGGAAAAAAATGAGAATAGAGAATTGACATTTAAAAAAAGATTACGAAGAAAATAAAATATACATGCTAAGTATATTAAAAATCTACACGCAGTATATATGCCTTGTATTTACGTTTGAATGTTAACAAAGTCGGACATAATTTAAGTTCATCTGGAATGTTATTCCAGCATCTAGAACCAATGAAAGCAATGGTAGTTTTTGAGAAATTAAGTTTTAAGAAAGGTAAACGTAAATCCCCTTGTGCTCTAGTACTATATGAGTGTATTGCACTATTCTTAGTAAAAAGATCATTAAAACTCATAGGCAGTATACCTTTGAAATAAGAATACATAAATATGGCAACTTGTAGGTGATTAATTTGAAAGACATTTAAAACATTCATTTTCTTAAAAAGAGGAGAGCTGTGACTTAAAGGTGGAGCATTGCACATAACAAAACAAAACAAAAAACAAAAAACAACAACAACAAAGCAAACAAGCAAACAAAACAAAACAGAACAACAAAAAAAAACCTGCATGAAAAGCCAGTAGGAAATAAAAGAGTATGAAATACTCTGGTACTTTCTATCTTCTTTACAGCATCTGCTAATGATGACGATCGTCCCACTGGATTGACAGCTGAAGATATTAGATTGGTAAGTCATGTAAGGTATATTGTCGTGAAACATCGTAAATCACATTGAAATCTATCTTTAAAAAATATTATTTCAATTTAAATTCAAAGCTTCAATGAAAACAGTAGACATATTTTAATAAAGTTACAATTTCAGATGAAGATTTCCTGAATGCAGATCAGGGCTCTCTTGCATGAAAAAGATGCGATTATTAAAACGCAACTCCCCAAATTAGACGCAAGTCACAAATACTCAGTCATGACTGATTGAAGCCCCTGTCACATAATGCTCTACATCCGGCGTTGCGTCAAAAAAGGCCATTTCTATGCGGACTCCCATGGATCCCTTCCCGTCACCAAAAAAAATTACAAAATATTCGGGAAAAGATGCGGGCGATACGGATAGATACGACCAGATGCGGATACTTGCGTCAACTTGTGGATAATCTGCTCATAAAAATGGTTTTAGATGGCAAGCGATGCGCCGAAAAGCATCGTTTGGCAACTAAGTGATCAAAAACTATTTAGATACCTTTGAGGCAATCAAAGAATGTAAATTTTTCCTCACTTGCTGCGCTCACTCGAATATGTAATGTAGATATTTTTATAGACCGATTTGGATGACAAAATAACACTGCATCATTAAAGGAATGAGTTTTCCCCTATCTCGCCTCTCTCACTTGTGATATTTGAAATATATCGTGGTTTAGGAAAGTAAACAATTGGACCAGTGAGGTGTTGAATTAGTCAAACATCTTATATTGCTTGAGTGTACTTTGACGACAAAATAACCTTTTCTTTTATAGCTAGAAAGTGGAATTTTTGGCTCGCTCGCAAAATAAGAAGCGGGATGTAAGTAAAGGTTCAATTCCCTAAAGCTCTCAATCAAGTAATGAGGATGTACCTCTGCAATATGGTTTGAAAACAATTTTGTGCGGTTAATTGGAGGAACGGTGGATTATTAGACTAATAATGCAGAGATATGGGCAGTAAAAACAGGTCCTACAACCCCCCCCCCCCCGCTTAATTCGTCTATCCTTTGCTTTTGAACCTCCACACCCTCGCCGGGTCGCTTTGCTCCACGGTCGAGGATATTCGGCATCAGTCACCCCCCCCCCCCAACCTCGAACACAAATGGACACCCATGCTGGTGGGGGTTGAAGACAGAGCATTTCCTCCTGCATCTCTGCTTTATCTTTGGGGGTCTGTTGCCTTGTTGCCCTCTTCAGCCTTCCCCTAGCCCTACCATCTTGCATCTTGGGGGAAAACTTTGGAGCCATAAGTAGCAGAAATTGGAAAGGTGTTTTCTCCGTGGAGGTAAAAAAAAACATTGATTGAGCAGGAATGGTCAGAGAAAACCACGTTGCTCATAATTATTGGTAACAATCCGTAACTATTCGAATGTATCCGCAACTCTCCGTAAATACCCGCAGCTCTCCGCAAGTGTTCAGAAGTATCCGAAAGTTTACGCAAGTCGAAAGAGCAAAATAACGTGTCAATTCGTAAGATTATCCACAAGTGGACGCAAGTATCCGCATCTGGTCGTATTTATCCGTATCGCCAGCATCTTTTCCCGTATATTTTGTAATTGGGGGGGGTGTCGGAAAGGGATCAGTGGGAGTCCGCAGAAAAAATGGCTTTTTTGGACGCAACGCCAGACGCAGAGCATATTATGTGACTGGGGCTTAAGCGACTATGTGACTGGGGCATGAAAATCACCGAAGTTACGTTTATTATTATTGTTGTTATTTTTGTTGCCTTTTATAATCGGAACTCTTTTTCGCAAAAGGGCCCAGAAGGCTCCTTCGATTAAACCTTTCTCAGGATTTCCAATTTATTGGAAAAAGCGCGTGCCTCCCAAAACATAATGATTATTTCTCTTACTGTTTCATTTATCTTACAGTTCCACCTTGCAAATGGAGAATCCGAAATTCCTAAGGCGGAAGAAGGCTGCGACATTAAGAACGACCTTCAAAGCGTTGTTCCTGCAGACCTGCCTGCCCTCGACGACGGTCATGATGAAGACAGCTTGGGTGATATCTCTGACTGGTCGTCACTTTGGGACGAGTACGATGATGATGACGATATGTCAAGTTTTACCACCGTCTCTGAACTGTCTGACTACACATGCGATCTGTTCGATGAAAGTAGCGGCAGCACATTGGACTTGTCATTCTGCGAAGATGATGACGATGTTCTCGACAATTCCGAAATCGTCCAGTGTCCCAGTTGATCATCGAACAATTACTGAGTGAAATCGTTTGTATTGATTGTCATCACTGAATATAAAATCAGAACAGAGAATGACAAAGAATCGTGTAGGCCTACTTGTGTTATTCTGTATATGAGAGCTTATATATTGTGGTACATGCCCGGAACCGAATGCAAAATCAGATGGAGTCGATTCCATATTTTTATGAACAAAGATTATCTCTAGCGAATTCCTCCTCCTTTCTTTTGCAATATGAGTTTCAGTAAATCCTCCGATGACTCCAGGCACTACCGATGATCCCCC